>VYZW01004696.1:4846-28301 GCA_013401315.1 Balaeniceps rex
CAAATTTTTTTTTAAAAGAACCCAACTTGCCTACGTAAAAATTAAATTTTTTTTAAAAAAAAAAAAACCCACCCAACAAACTCTGAGTCTATCCCATTGAAGTACCAAAAGAAAGCTTGTTGCAGAATTTAGGTCTCACCTGCTGCTATTTTCTGTTATATATTCAATTTCTGCTACATATATTCTAGTTGGTCAAAGGGCTAAGCATACACATAGGACTCTCTAAAAGCAGAGTNCACAAATCAGGCTGAACCACCACTAATGCTTCCTTGCCTTAAAAGCAATATATTGGCTAGTCGTTGTATTAGCCCCATTGGAACAAAGTGCCAGCAAAGAGAATAAGAAGCAAAATGGTATTCCACCTCATACAATTGGATCAACTCACCACTTTCTTTCCTGGTCAGCAGGTAGAGCAGGTGGCAGACATAGGGGCACTGCAAGTAAAAGGCAGCAATGAACTATCCTGCTGGTGCAGACTGCTAACCAGGATAACTAAAAGCAACATACAGGCTTCACAAGCTAATATTGTTTCATTCAGTTGGCTCCCTCAAGTCATCACTGCATCCCCACTGGGGCAGAGCATACCTTACTTTCTTAGGAAGTAGCATGTTTTTTACATGTCACATTATGTCGATTTTATTTAGAAACAGTATCTGCACTATGAGCAGTCCCTATAGTAATCAAGCTATTCAGTGAGCTTGGATCTTGTTTTTTGGAACATGGTCTAGATAGTTCAGGAGTCAGCAGTGAAAGTACAATTACACTTTCAAAACGAAAGGCACCTTTGAATCAAAATAATTTGTTAGAGCTTCTAACTACAGTTGAGGCTGTAAGGGTCTTAAATGAGTTTCACACCAACTCTGCTGCACTTTCCAGTTGCCCCATTGTGCCTAAAAATGCTATTTTAAACAGTAAGAACTGAAATCCAGTTTTATGAAAAGATTATAACTAATGTTAACCTAAACCCATTAAAAACTTTGCAAGAAATATAACTCAGAACTTTGGGAACTTTTAACCACAAAATATCCTAAACTGAAAGAATACTAACAATTTCATATCTGTCTAACATGACTGCCAAGATCATCTTAATATGAACCGAATGCAAACCCTTCAATATTCCAGCACCTGGATTTTACAGTTGCCATATAGCAGAAATCTCCTGATTGCTTGTTCTCATTTAAGCTACCTTTCAAAACAATTAAGTAGAACTGCATTTAGAGTTTCTCACCTTTAAATAAAAATTGCTCTAAAAGGTTTTTTCCTTTTTGCCCAAGGTATGCAAATCAGTTTCTCCCCAGGAGTGGGAGATTTCACCTGCTGTTGTCTGACATCAAAGGCAATCCCAGAGACTGCAGTGTCATAGTTATTCTTGGGAATTTAGACAGAAAACAGTGTCACTGTGTTTGTGATGCAGAATAGCAATTCTTGGAAACATGTTTAAACAGCCAGACCACAGCATTGAAACTAAAATAATCCTACAGTACTTCTCCATTTCTGAATCTAAATTACCCAGCAATCTTAGAATGCAAAAATGAAAAAAAAAAAATTCCAGCCATCAGAAAATGGTCTCTAACCAACAGCTACTCCAGACTAATTCTAGCATTAATATGCATACTACTAATGAACATTTAGGTTTATTTTGCCAATTCCATATATTCTTCAGCTCTCCTTACCATCTTCTCATCTTGCAGGAAGGAAAAGAAGAAACCATAGAGGGCATGAAGTTGTTCCTTGTGATCAATGAAGTCAAACACTGTGATCAGCCATCTTAAAAAAAGTAGCTGCAGATAGGAAAAAAGCCATATTACATTAAGTGATGGGCAAAGGCAAGACAGACCAGTCAGTAGCCAATTTAAGAGACACAATCATTAAGGATACATTCCACTCTCAAGGACAACCAGATAGCTACAGATGAACAGTACAGGGATAACTCAGCTGTGGAAGAAAGCCTGCCAAGAGCACCAGCTGCCATATCAGAATGGAAAAAGCAGCTCAGTTCTGAATATGTGCTAACCGTCAGATATGATCTGAGGGCCCCTCAGACAGAGGTGCTGGAGTGCATCCAAAGCAGAGCAAAAAAGCTGGTGAAGAACCTAGAGCACAAGCCTTATGAGGAGCGGCTGAGGGAACTGGGGTTATTTAGGCTGGAGAAAAGGAGGCTGGAGGGAGACCTTGTTGCTCTCTACTACTACCTGAAAGGAGGTTGTAGCGAAGCGGGCGTCAGTCTTTTTTCCCAACTAACAAGTGATAGGATGAGAGGAAACAGCCTGAAGTTGCACAAAGGGAGGTTTAGATTGGATATTAGGAAATATTTCTTCACTGAAGGTTTATCAAGCACTGGAACAGGCTGCCCAGGGAAACTGTTGAATCACCATCCCTGGAGGTATTTAAAAGACGCGTAGACACGGCGCTTAGGGACATGGTTTAGTGGTGGACTTGTCAGTATTAGGTTTATGGTTGGACTTGATGATCTTAAAGGTCTTTTGCAACCTAAATGATTCTACAATGTGAACCTTTGAGCAGACTACGTGAAGACAAAAAAGACCATTTTGCTAATGTTGTCATGCTGCCATGGCCAAGCTACACAGAACCTAAGGGATACCTTGCTGAAGTTGGTGAAGAATGCCTCACATAGCTGAAGTATTTCACAGAAATGTTGGTGGAGAAACCATTCCTAAGGAATTCAGAGATACAAGACAAGCAGGAACTGTGCAAATTTCCACTCACACTTAAAAAGTGTTCCTTGGTTCACACTGCTGTTCCAGCAATGGGTGTGTCTGCCAATCTTTTTTAACTGACAGTATCTTACGTAAGAACTTTGTACATTAAAACCTCAGGATTTTTGCTTCCTGAAAGTAGTCTGTCCTCACCATTCCTGTGCAGAAGCAATAACTACTGTAAATATTTACTAAGTTACCTGGATGTTGCCTGAGCATTTGCTGACACAGAGCCAAGATACAGATGAAACGACAGAAGTTTCTGGTATTACTGAGGCTGGAACCAGGCTCTTCAGTAAACGAGTATTCACTGTATCAGCTGGAAAACAAACAATGTAAAATAAGATGGTGCTCACGTACCAGGTTCTTTGATATGATTTTGCAGCTTAGGTCAAAATTCCCTCTGGACAAGATTATTCAGAGCTTCATTGCTTAAAGTAACAGTGCACAAGAATCTAGTAGGGACTTACCTATACCTCAAAAAATTACGAGAAACATTTCTTCCCAGCTTAAAGAAAGAAAATGGAATATCGAGTATTTTAGTACTGAAATAGCCTTTAGACTTTTGGCAAGACAACCAAAAGCAACACAAATTTCTGGTAATATTAAACAACGAATTCCTTCAGCAAGAGTATACCACTGTCAGCCAAACATGAGCAGATTAGTGTTCTGGAGATAAGCTAGTAATTTTAAATCAAGAAAAGCACTAAACTACTTGCATAATGGAGAAAGAATCCTGTGTGCTCCTCTTGGGTTGGAGGGAGGGGAAAGTTTAGGGGTTTTTTCATTGAATATTTCATTATTCATAAGTATAAATGGTGGCTACCATTTCTAAGAAAGCAGCATGAGGGCTGCACTGACACTGCTGAATTGGTTGTTAGGATGACATTTTAATTTTAGCAAGTTTCACTAATACAACTATGCCAGTTTGTTCAATTATTTTGATCTTGGGGAAAATAAACCTACACAAACAGTTACAACAAGGAAAAGACACAATGGTTGCTAAGGACACACTTTAAGCCTTTCAGAGACCTGCAATTACGAACAAAGGAAATAAACTTTTCAAAAAATATTTATAACAAGCCATAATATTTTTCTGGGTATCACTCCCCTGTAGCAAGAACTGAGGTTATTTTTATCGTGAACTCAGAAATTACACTAAAGCATGCCAGAAAGATTAATTTTATGCTGAAGTACCTAACAATACAGTCATCATAAACACATTATCTGAAGTAGGTTTGATTAGAGGGGAACTAGACATTCACAGAAGACACGCTAACAGTATATAAACATTTTACCAAGTTTGCCACTGAGTGCCACATTTAGCAATACATCAAATCCTTCAGGGGGTAACCCTCTTTGCAGGGCAATGCTTTCCACAGTAGCCAAGTGTTTCTGCAGAACACTGTTCTTTTTCAGTGAAACATGGTCTTGAACTAGGAGGGGAAAAAAAAAAAAAGATGACAAACACAAGAATGAAACAACTTCTGAACTGAAAATTAATTCTTTAAAACTTGGCTGAACTATCCCTACATATATTCCTTTTTGTTGGGTTCTTTACATAGTAACAGAAAGGGGAAAATCTTTTAAGACATTAATGAAATATTACAAAGCTCAGGCATTAAAGAGGGAAAACAGCATGTAAAATTAGATTTATTATTATTATTAATATTATTGTTATTAAGAAATTAGTTATTATCTTTTCAATCCTAGGTAGCTAACCTTAAAACTACTCTTACCTTTCTCAAAGTAACTCAAAGCTTCCTCAAGGGAGTCTTGCTTGCTGTCATTTTTCTGATCCTTAGGAGACTGATGATTCTGGACACGTTTTTCAGGGTCAATTCTCCCTCCTTTTCGCCATGCAGAGAGATCAGTTTGAGTTTTATGGTGAACTTGCAGAGGCTGCTTTGGGGTCTTAGAACTCCATCTTCGCTGCATCTTTTCAGACTCCCAGCTGAGACTGGAGAATTTTACTCATTTGTCATGTGGGTTCCAACCATTCATTACAAAGAGGCAAGAAAATAAATCAACCTCCAACAGCTTAAGAACATCAGAGAGACGGTTCCCTGCAAGAAAAGAAAAATTTATTTTCCTGACAAACAGATTTTAGAGGGATCTTGCATAACGTAACAGAAGAACTTAAGAGTAAATCATTTAGAGCCGCCTGCCCCCCAAAAGATCAGACAATACACTCAGAAGATGCACAGACACGAGTATATCAAAACTGAATTATTTCTTTCACTAAAAAAGGGCAGAAAAAATCACAAGTAAAAATTAACACAAGCTCCTTTCAATTTAAAAATTATCTAATAAAAGTTTACATAGTATTTTGATCCAAAAGTTAACGTAACCAGAAAGCTGGCAAAACACAATCAACAATTTTCTTCTGAGTTTATTTTGTGCATTATCAGTTTCATTACTTGTATTGTGTATCCCAATGCAATCAGTCAACAGGTCATGATTTCCTGCAAGGTAATGCACAGATTTTAGAGGATCATAACAACACTTATCATCCTATTTTAAAAAAAATAGATTCTTCTGCAGCCCTTCTGCCTAGCAGCTAGGATTGAAAAAAAATACAGAATTTTGGTAAACTTCCAAGTGAAGCACAAGAGCTACCAACACTGCAAAATTGCCTAGCTCCGTATGAAATACAACTATGAAAAGTGGCATTTTCTCCTTGATATGCTGGAGAGATCAAACTTTTACCCGCAAAATGTGAAATTTTGCTACAGTTTCTTGGATTTGGTAGAGTATGCATGCATGTCTCCGGATTGCTGGAGCCTATCTTTTGCTTCCCAGCTTTCCTGACACAATAAAACAGAATGATTTTCAATTCATATCCTTAAGATGTTAGAATCATCCCTTTTTTTCTATAGGTTTGTCACTAACTTCCCTGTGCAGCATACCAAGAACAAATCTCTAGCTAGCTATGTCAAGACCTCCTCTGAAGCACACACTGATGATATACACACACAGGGCATTCACATTTACAAATGAAACCTACTGACTTCAGGTGAAATGTACCCCCTCAGTATTAAAGGACACCACCAAGCACATCAGAACTCCCACAAAGATGCTTTGCGTGATGGCGACTAACAATAACTGAGATGCTTCAAAACAGTGAAAATTGCTGATAGTAACTATATTGTGGTTAGATTGACATAAGCTGGACTGACATGTAAGAGTTACAGAAAACCCCAAACACTCTGGAATCTTGCTTGCTGCATCTTGAATCATCTGAGCACACTGTAAGTGGCTCAGGAAGCAGATCGAGCTAACAGTTCTCGGTTACCACATTCTGGAGTACAACAACAGCTTTCTCACAGATTCCTTAGCACCTGCTCTACCTGTTTTGTTTTTTTTTTTCTTTGTCTTGCAGGAGTTCTACCGGAAAGGCTCGGTGGGGAAGAGAGCGCCACCAGACCTTAAAGCAGAACTAAAAGACAGGCTAGAACGCCAGCTCAGTTACTAACAGCGAGCCCACCATTGCACAGCTCTTCAGTACTGGACACTTCCACATGGATATTTGGCACGAACATCCCTTCCCCTCCTCCCCAGCGGACGCACGCATACCCTTCTCCCTCCAGGTCCCCACAGCGCATCCACCCGGACGCCCCCGCAGAGTCCTCTGTCATGCTCTGGCCGCCCGACGCGGGGAGCGGCCCTGAGGCAACGGAGGAAGCCGAGGTCCTCCCGGCCCAGCCCCACCGCCGCGCTCAGGCAGGCCGGTTCCGGGGCCTCGACAGCGGCGGCAAGGGCCCCTCGCCCCGGGGGAAGAAGCCGCCCCGGGGGAGAAGCCGCCGGCCGCAGTGCCCGCTGCCACGACTACAGCCCCCACCACAGTTACCTCCCGCCGGCGCCAGCTCCAACCGCCCCGCAGTTCAAACCTCCGCGCCACATCCCGCGCATGCGCACTGCCGCCACGCAGGGCCGCGGCGGCCTGACGGGTGCCCCTCCTCCTCCCCCCTCTGCGGGCGGGAACGGCGGCGCTTCCGCCCCGTCCCGGGCGGGTCTGAGCATGCGCGGAGGGGCCCGGGGCGGCGCAGCTTGGCGCGCTGACGGGAATGGGGCCTGAGGGTTGGGAGCGGGGGAGGGTCGGTGGTACGCAGTGGTCCTTTTCATCCTTCTTTTAGCAGACTGGCAGAGCTGCCCAGGCAGGTCGGGCGGTGCCGCGGGCGGCTGGGCTGTTCTGGTGAGCCCTCAGGTAGGCCGCAGCTCTGCCCGGCACACCGCAGCGGCCGGCTGCGCTGCAGGCACCCTTCCTCCGACAAACCCCGGCCTGCGCAGCAAGCTGCAGCTGGGTAAACACTGGCGCTAGAAGGTGCCTGCGATGGCAGCAATTAGGATGAGACTGACAGGGCTTGGAGATAAGAAAGAAAAGTGCAGGGGAAAAAGATAGGAAGAGTAAATTAGCATCGTGGTCTTACAAAAGGATTAAATCAGTTCTTGGTGCCTTACCACCTCTAGCAAGCAAAGATGTCTGGTAGCTTCCAAAAATAGTTCGCTAATGCTGGGGGGCAATGACGGAGGTCAACCCACTATAGTTAAAAACAGAATTGTTACTGCACTCCAAGAAGAGTCTTGTCTTCCTCCAATAAAAGAACATGTAGCCACTACTGCGGATCAGTAATTCATACTGTTGCAGATGTGAAAAGAGGGGGATGTTTTTCAGAATCCACTTACAGTCTGAAGTTTTTGCAGGGATAAGCTTTACTATGCAGAATAGTTTTTTATTATGGCATCTATACAGGTTTCGATGAAGAACATTACAAAAAGACAAACACTTGTTCCCAAAAGTTTACTGAGTTAGATGCACATGTGAGGGGCAGCTGGCCACAAGGTTGCAGCAATTCAGTTTTGAGTACTCTGTGTAGGAGTACACATCATGGTGTAGTTTTGAGTTGGTGGTATTTTTATTTGGTTTTGAATTAAAAAGTGATTAATTCCAGTCAGGGCATGGTAGATGAAGTGTCTGAAGTGCAAGTAAAGCAAATTCTATATCCATTTGGGATGACCTTGAGGTAGTCTGTAAAGACGAGATTGTCCAACAAAGGTGACCTGTTGATAGTTTTGTTCAGGGTGCACATCTGATAAGAGATAATTAGTCACTCTAGGAAGAGGATTTTTCAGCATATCTATATATATTTGGGACTACATCTGTTTCAGCAGCAAACAACATAAGAAAACTGGATATGCTGCATAAGAACATCATCAATTTTTATAGAGATACAATACTGACATTCTACTGGAGTTTTAATATCTTTTCTCACTGCTACATTGTACTGAAGCAGAAATTTATCTGAGACTTTCATGAAAATGTTCAAATGTCTCTTTTAAATGCCTGTGGTTATTAATACATAGCCCAGTAGTGTTCAGATGGCTTTCATCCTGCATCACCTTGTCTTTTTCTGAAATTCCCCTGATGTGATTCTGCCCATTTTAGGTGCAGTGTTTGAGCACGGTAAAAATATTTTCAGATGCATCTCTCAAAAAAGAAATTTGTTTCTGTCAAGACATTTTTCTCCAAATTTCAAAAAGTTTATTTTAATGAACAATTAAGAAAATAAGGAAAAACTGAAAACAGACAAACATCAAGAAAAACAAACTCAGAGGTAACACATGCTTCTTATGACACACTGTAAGATCTCAGATAGAACACACGGGGATTCAGGCTCTGGTGACACGACTGCCCCCAGCTCACTGAAGCTGTATGTAGGATGAACAATGAGGTACCTGGACACATTCAGACCCTCATCTATCAGCAATAACCGACAATTCTATAAAATTGCAGTAGTTGTGGAAAAAGGGATTTTTTTTTTTTTTGCAAAGAAATAGGGAACACGATGCTATTTCCCAACAGCAGACATATTTTGGAGTTCTTTGAGCAGTTCTGCTCCCCATCCCCTCACCAGGGATCCTTATTCTCTGCCAAGAGGGGTACAGAGATGCCATTGCCTCATATGAAGCAGGCAAAAAATTACTGTTATCAGGCCACTGTCCCAGTTTTAGAGCCTCTGCAAAGTATGGAAATCCAGCAGGATGCAAATAGCGCATCCCATGTTTTCCTTGGATAACCAGTCCAAAGAAAGGACTGGGCAGAGGCAGCAAAGGCTAAGGGATCCCTCTCAAACACAACAAACAGCACTTTTATGCTTGGTAAGGTCCTTTTTCCCCTTGACTATGGAAAAGGAAACAGATTTGTGGATGGGGCTGTAGAAGCCAGCACAGGGACACTGGTTACATTCTACCCAGCCGCTGTCGCCAAGACTGCCACGTAGCAGAACTGCATCCAGGCTGGGTTTCAGCTGCCACAGGGCTCAGGGCTGATGCTCAGGGATTAATCTCCCCACTGCAGCAGTGCCGAGTTAGCATGACTACCTGCCCAAGTCTTTGCCCATGCTCTCAGGCTGGTTTTGCAGCTCCTGCTGATGCCAGCGCTACTCCAGCCAGGCTGCTAACTGCCTCCAGGCTGTCCTGGTGAAAGCTAGCTTGTATTTTTCTACATTACAGGGCAGCAGCAAAAGCAAGACTACAGTGTAGACATACCATGTGTCTCTCAGACCCCAAGTGCAACTTTATTTAGACAGACAAAAAAATATAAATAGGTAAATAAACAAATTTTCTGGGTGATTTTGGAGAGAGCTGCCTCGAGGGTCCATATTTCTCACACGCACTTAACTAGGATACCTTTATTTTGCCTTTCTCAGGAGCTGCTTCATGGATGAGTGGCTGCTCATCCCCATTCACTGACAGGATCCTCTTTTCTGGCGGCTGCTCCTCAGGTTGGCGGGCAATCAGCAGGCGACAGGTAAGCAGGATCCCAAAGACTAGGGCATGGGCGTAACGCTTGAGTGGATCCCCCACTAGCTGGTGGAAAAAGAGCACAGCAAGCACAAGGAGGAGGAGGAGAAAGTTGGCCACATCTTTGGGGCGACCAGGCACCAGTGTCATGACAATGCCACATGCCACTTCTAGGGCACCAATGCTCTTGCGGAGAAGGATGGAGCTGACTCCTATCTTCTTTAGCATGGGGAGGGCCCGCACGTAGCTTTTGTATGCTCGTTTCTGAAATCAAGCAGTAATAGCGTAGAACACCATAATGTGAGAAAGTAAAGGCAAAGGTGACTTCCATTGAAATAGATTGACGTGCAATATTACCTAAGAACACTTCAATCATCACAGACTCCTCTAGCACAATATCCAATCTGTACCCCTAAAGCTTCCACTGGAGGGATATTAACACCATCAACCTGCAATTCCCCCTTTATAAGCAGTTGTCTCTTCACTGGAAAACAGTTCTGCAACCTAGCATCCATCTTTGGAGCTAGGACCAGGCCAGGTGTACCTTCTCCTGAAATCTGAAGTTACGATTGCTAGAATTAGCAATGCAGAACCATGTTGTTAAAGCACGTCTCTCTAAGAGTAGCTCGTCCTTTATAATTAAATAACACACCTAGTCCCTGCAAAGCCAAGGCACAGCAAGTAAAAACAGAAGTCTCTTTCTACCTCAAGCAATTTACAATATCCCAGTGTTTATGGGCAGTACAGTCTTAGCATGGGACTGTACATCAAAGCTGAGATTCACCAACCCTATCCTGTGCTTACATACTTTTAGGATCCTTTCTTTCCTCAGATGAAAGCAAGCTGATATTTGACATTCTTTGTTCCCTGGTTTATGCTGGATTTAGAAGCAGTATAACTTGCAAGACTCAGCCTCCTTACACAGCTGCCTCATTGTTTCAGGGAAGAAACAACCTCTGTCCTTACACATGTTCAAGTTCTTGCATTTGAACATTAGGTGCTTGTGGGCTTATTGTTTTTGTTTGGTTGGTTGTTTTTTTTTTTCTTTTTCAGTCAAGTGGTTTTTTTTATATATTTTAATAAAGCTCCTGGTTATTGGAGACACTGAAATTATTTCCACTTACACTTGAGTATACTATCCCTACAGACTTTGTTGCCATTGTGTTCTCTGCTTTCTAATCAGGGAGAGGGAAATGGAAGCCGAATCTCAGGTACAGAGTTGTTCAGCTCTCACAGGCACTGATCAGATTGTAGATTTACTTCCATGTGATCTTGGAAGCCTGCACTACAGGCACACAGAACTTCCCCACTTCCCTGTAAATTTTGCTGCTTCCTTTTAAGAGGAGCTGACACTTCATATGTGGTTAAAAAATATACAGCATTGTCATTTTGGCTACTAAATGAAGATCTCATGACACATTTACTCTGTGTATGTATTGTAAGGATGCATTTTAAACCTTCAGTGAATAAAACCTCTCCTCAGAGCAGAGTATTTTTAAACAGTTGTGAAAAATACAGCTTCATAAAGAAATGTACTATGAGCATGTCCTAGAGTACTCTGGTATTTTAAGTATTTCAATAGAGAAACTAGTGTGTCTGGTTTTTGCTGAATGAAAAACTGCAAGTTTGGTGTTGTAGGTAGATACAGAGATTGTCTATTTGCTCAGGGCAAGAAGCCATGGTTACTGATTGGCAAGATCAGGTTTTCACTGTCTCCATTACATGACAGACCACCCTGGTATGCAGCACAGCAAAAGCATGAAAGCCTAATAAGCCATGAGCATGTTACAATATGGGCTATTAAGAATGATGGTGCTGTGTAATATCCAAGCACCTCTGCTTTCTCTTTGTAAAAACGGAGATAATTCCTACCTGTAGGCCTGACGCTTGGTAAAGCAGAAAGGGACAGAGAAGTGAAATATTTTACAGAACAAGGATTTTGCAACGCTTCTAAAGTCTTAGTGCTTTTTTCTGTCCCTTATGTAGCAGAAGCTCAAGAGCTTTGTTTACTGGGCATTTTATCTCAGTTTCTTGATCCTGAGTTACTTCTTGGTGATTCTTCTCTGTGAGAGTCCTGTGCTGGGCTGCAGACTGAGGCACTGCAATTCAGATGTTATTTGAGAGCTAAGGAAAAGCAGCTGGGCAGGTGGAGCAAATGGAGAGAACAGAATGTGCTGGAAACTTCCAGCACTATTTTTTTAGGGGCACAAAAATTATACGAACGCTTTTCAGCCACTGCAATAAAAGTATCAGGGGATGGGGGGGGGGGGCGGGCAGCAGAAGAATAAACAAACATAGACAAGGAAACAATATGTGGCAGCCAGTCCCTTGCCTGGCTGCAGGTCGCAGCCAGCAAAGCTCTGCAGCAGGGTTGGCCCTGGGCAGAGAGGAGCACAGACTAGCTCACCAGCTGAGAAATGCACACAGTGACTTCTCCTTCCTCTCCTCACCCCTTTCCCGTTAGGCATGAGGAGGAGAGGCTCATTTCCCAGGCTAAAGAGAATAATAAGGCAACTATTAATAATATCTTCTTTTGCCAGCTAAGAATCTCAAAGCGTTTCATGGTCATGAATTAATCCCTGCACAAGTCTGGTGAGGTATGGACAGTCAGTGTCATTATCCTTGCTTTAAAGCACAGAATTTTGAGGATGATCATCTGGCTGCCAAAGCAGGCATCTGCTTTTCCTACCCCCAGTCCAGGGGGTAGGTATTCTCCCAGGGATCAGCTGTACCTGCCTGCTACACGTCTGGCACTTCTTCAGACCTTGCTTTTCAGAGACCCTTGTGTCCCCATCTTTTTGCAGGCATCGGTGTGCTGTGCTATCGTGTCCTTGCCTCCCCTCCCTGTCCTTATCCACAAGAGGTTTCTCCATGGATAGGCTCAGATGGAGCCCAGGCAAGGGCTGCCAGGATATCCTTGGCACTGCATATTATTTGTTTCTCTCTGTGTCCATCAAATAAGAAGACAGATAAGCTGCTTCCCCCTCCCTCCCATCGCTCGGGGGTCCAGAGCGGTCAGCCTCCATGTATCCTACTACAAACACTGCTTCTGCCGCAAGGTTGAGGGGAGAGCGCCCTAATGTGTCTCCCTCCATGCTGCCACTGCCGTACTCACCATCTCATTGTAGGCATCTCTGCTGAGCCGAGGGGTCAGTTTTATGGTCCCCATAAAGACGAAGAAGAGCCCCAGGGCCACCGAGAGGGCAACGATGGTGATAGTCCTGGGAGATGCCATGGAGCCGCCAGGAACCGGTCTTGGGAACCAATCCTAGCAAGGCCTTCTGGCTCTGGCTGCCAGCCCGGGCGGGAGGTAGTCAGTCACCATTGAAGGAGATGAGGAATAAAGCTGCAGAGGCAGCGAGGATGACAGCGGGAGGGGGATTCAGCCTCCTCCACTCTGCAACCTCCGGGTCCTAATGCCCCGCGGCCATGCAGCCAGAGCCAGGCAGCTCTAGCACCTGCTGAGCGATGAGCATTCCCACCGCTCCTACCATTAAGTCATCCTCTGTTTCCTTGCACGTTCCATGAATTGCCCACAGAAAGCCGAAACTGAGCCAGTTCTAGGGATGCAGGATGGCAGCCAAATGCATAGCACAGTTGCTCACTAGTGGGAAAACGAGGACATGTTACCAGGGGGCACAGGAGTAACTTGCTGTGGAGGAAAAGTGGTCGGAGGTCTCTTGTACATAGGCAGCTTTCAGTTTCAGATGCTCAGACACTAATACACAGCAAACAACATATTGCTTAATATATTTGCCCCAGAAAAGCAAAAAAGATGCTTTGTCGCTGTTCTGCTGGAACCTGATGCCCAAAATGGACAGTGAGGCCACTGTGTGTGTCACCCTCACCCACTGCAGATAAAACCTGTCCTCTATTTCAGCTCTCCAGAGACTAGTGGAAAGGTTTCCTGATCCTCTATTACTTTCTGATTTAAAGTCATTATCTCTCCCCCTCTAATTTGCAACAAATTGCCTTTTGACAAAAGCATAGCCAGGCTAAGCAGAAATCCATTCAGATCTTGCAGTGAGAAGCCCAGGTATAATTATATAAAATAGAACTGCTGGAAAACTGCATCCCTTGCTATAAACTGAAAACAAGAGGCTGTAACAGTGTGAAAAAATCTTACACTCGTGGGATAGTACAAGACTGACACTTCCTATGCCTGTCAAGAATCTCCCCATCACCTCCCTTTCTGGTGTAGTAAGTCTCAAGTCCAAAACCCATGTATTTTAAGCCCCCATTGCCTGCGAACTGATGGTGGTTGTTATTATTCCAAGCTCAGGGTTCCTTAGGACTGGAGTTAAAAGTCTGAAAAATACAGGCAGCTCTCCCTGTTTCCTTGGGAGTTTATCAGCCCTGATTCACCCAAATCAGATAGGGAACTCCTCTTTCAGAGGAAAGAGTCAAATTTAACAACCTGACTGCAGAAATGTGTTCTGCTACTGGTCTGGCCTAGATGACCAGGATAAACCAAAAGGCAACTTCAATACAACATAAAAGTAAAAATTAAAAAAGGAGCCCTCAAAACAATGTGGAGTTCACAAAACACAAGGGAACTCTGCTCTGTCAGACCTACCTCCAGGTTGTAGCAGCTCCATCTTTTGAAGAGCTGTAGAGAACTTCATGTAACATTGAGGTTCACAGCTTGCCAGTCAATGAGCATGGCAGGACAGATACAAAACACACCAAATTTTTGAATTAGCTATTGCAGAGCAACCTGATGAGGAAATAACTTGTTGCTGCTGACATTTTCACAGGGCACTTCATATTTAGGTATCAGCAAGCATTAGTGGAGAAGGGGGAAGCAGGTGTGGAAGGAGAGACACTGAAATCTGTTTTTTCTTTGTTTTGTTTTACAGAAAAATCTTTCTCATTGCTTCCAGCTTATCCATGTGACTGACAGCAAGTCAATATTGGTTTTGGAAGTTTATACAGGAAATATTTCCCTGACCCCAAAAGTCAACATTTGCCCAGTGAAGCACAAGGATTTCTAGTTCCTACCGTTTCTTCATAGCAAGTTCACTATCAACTTGAAAAACACCTGAAATATCCTTGAAGCAAGCAGAGAATTAATGGCATGGCAGTATTAGAAAATACAGTGGATTTTAGTACTTTGTATTCACATGTTGGTGGTGAAAACCCACAATACCAGGGAGAGGGTATTTTCCAGGCTGCTTTAACCAGCAGCCCAAGAAGAGGTTTGCAGGGGAGGGAAGGGTGATGAAATGCTACAGAGAACATTTTCACCCCAGAAATCTGAGTGTTTCCTTACAGAACAGGGCAGTTAGGCAACCCAAAGTAAGAGCAAAAGCAAAATTATTTATTTTTATGCAATTTTCAAGAAAACAAGTTAAAATCCTAACTACATCGACTCCAGTGTTCAGGACAGTAGGAGGTTGCTTCCCAAGCTCTCAGAGATGGCATACCTGCCTCCTCATCAGCGGGTGAACAGCAGCACCAGCTCACAATGAACAGTATGAGGAAACATGTCAAAAGGTATAGCCAACGTGGGAGCAAATGGCTCTCCTGCCAGCTTCTTCCCTGGGTCAGGTGGGCAGCACAGCCTGTAGAAAGCAAAGAGAGCATCCTTTAGATCAGTAGCAGAAGCCTTCCCACCATTACTGGTAGCACAATAGTATAGAGGATGCACTAAGGAGGTATCATGTATTTGGCTAACATCCCTCAGAGTCTGCAGCTGACACTGGCTGAGGTCTGGACCATCAATACCAAATCCCAAACCAGCTCTGAAAACTTCATGGACAAGCTGAAGAGTCAGTGGCAGGTTTAAAGCTCCCTTTCTCACAAGCCATCCCAGCTGAAAGACACTTAATACCCTCAGGAAATAATCCTCAGTTCTGCACTACCTTCATTGGTTACCTGCAGACAGATTTATCACCTGCAAATGGGCCTGCCCCAGATAAAGCCTTAGCTATGTGATTAACCCTAGGCAGGTGACTAATCCCCTTGGCTTCACTTCATTGGCTAGGGGCCAACCTTCCTGCAGTGAACCCGGTGGACTCCGTATCCCACTTCCAGATGTGCTGTTTTGTTGGGAAAGGATGCACAATGCCATTATAGCATGTTTGCATTATTTTCTATTCCTTAGTGATGCACTAAAGCATCCTGCTGGAACATAAAACCCAAAGAATACCCACTACTTTAAACCAGCGAGTGCAGCTTGCAGGTAAACACAAAGTAACACAAAAGCACAAACCAATTCTGACCATGCACTGACTAGTCCTGGATCACACCTGCAGAACTCACCCAGTGAAATTCAGTTGCAACAAAAACCTTCCTAAGCCAAGGTCAGATATTTATGTCCTTGTCTGGACATAATAGGGTCTGTCACTAAGGTCAGTGGAAAGGAAGAGAGGAGGGCGCTCACTCAATGAAGTTCCTCATAGCTTCACCCTCTGGCTTGCAGGAGATGTAGAGCAGCCTTCGGATGGACTTGCAGTTTCGGATGGCTCGCACAATGCTGTAATCTGCAAAAACAGATACTGTGCTTTCCCAGTGACCCACCACCACCATGAGCTCTCCAGAAGGAATGATTGCACTGCAAGCATCACAGAACTGCACTGAACTGTCAAAAATCCAGGGGAAAAAAAGAGTAAGAGTGCAGGCTCTTAGGAGGCTAGGAACACGATCCACACTGCTAACAGCTCAGCCAATTTGGCAGGGTAGAACAGTGGGAGATATCCTTCTGCTTCCCAGGGGAATGAAGGATGAAAAGAAAAATTGTTACTTAACTAAGCAGAAGCACATAAAACCTTCCACACGCACTTGTGAGACCACATCTGGGTACCAGGACCAGTTTGGGACTTCCCAGTACACACCGGAGCGAGTCCAGTGGAGACGACTAAGACAGAGGGCTGGGGCATGGCATGCATGAGGAGAGTGTGAGGGCTGGGGTTATTCAGCCTGGGGAAGAGAAGGTGAGCAGGGATCCATTTGCTATCTTCAGGGGCCTCATGGGGGATTACAGAGAAGATGGAGCCAGAATCTTCTCAGAGTTGGCATGAGAAGAGGATGAGAGGCAACAGATGCACTGCAGCAAGGGGAAGTTCTGATTAAATATATTAGGGAAAACGTTTTCAGGAGTGGGTATCCACTCTTGGACACATTCAGACCTCAGCTGGGCTTTATAGCCCTGTGCAACCTTGTATACAACTCTGAAGTTGGCCTTGCTTTAATTGGGAGATTGCACCAGAGACCTCTAGAGGCTCCTTCTCTCCTAAATAATTCTGTGAGCCTATGAAAGATAGAAAAAAGGTTAGAGCTGTCTGCTTTAAAGAGAAAGCATGATAAAGGCACTGAAAACAGCAGACTCTATGGGATTTTAGCTGCTGTCAGCAACAAGGTGAGAAACTAGAGACCAAGCAAGCAGAGGGTTTGGAGCCAGCATAACAGGTCTCACAGAACTTGTTCAAAATTCCCTGTTTTCAAGATGAAAATAAATAGCATATTATCTCACGGAGCCCAGCCCGAGATGGGTTCACCACAGCAACAAGGGGTCCGGCATCCTCCCACGATGACAGGAGTTGTGGTAACACGGCCTCTGCCTTTCCACTATGAAACTCACAGTTTGAAATTCCTGTGAAGCAAAAAGCAACCACATGAACTAAGCAGAGTCAGTCTCACCAGACACTAGGTATAACATGAAGTACTGCACTTTGCTGCATGGAGGTAACTTGTTAGGATCCCTCTGCTCACTTCTGCTTCTGATTTTTCAGCAGTTAGTTTGAAGCTTTCTGCCACAGAGAGTTTGAACTCACCATTGAATGCTGCATTCCACTTGGCATCCTCTATTGCCTTCTCCACCACCTCAATACCAATAATCTTGGACACCTGGTGAGCCAGAGAGAGACCAATTGTGCCTAGAAACAAGGGATACAAAAATACTCTGTACATCCATGCTGAAGAAACAAGCTTTTAGATAGTGGGGATCGTTTCTGGCATGCAAAGCACCAGCCCTGGGAGCCAGGCTCACACAGCCACTGCTCACCCGTTCCACAGCAGATGTCAAGGAAGATGGCGTCCCCACCAGCGTGACTCAGCTCCCCAACTGTCTGGTACAGAACTTCGGCTCCACCCGTGTTTACTTGGAAAAAGGCATCTGGAGAGATGCGAAACTTCAGGCCAAGCACTTCTTCAAAGATGTGCGGTTCTCCATGAAGGAGCTGGAACGGGGACTGCTCATGGGAGCAGCGTGTCATGGTGCTAGCAGAGCACATGAAACCCAGCTGTTAGAAGGCAGCAGAGAGGCAGCTGATTTCCATTTCCATTGCCGGGGTGCTCATGTGCAGGGGAGGATGGCTCTCCCCCCACCAACTTTTATTTCATGTGAGCCTTTCAACAGGACTAACTAATTTTGATTCTTTGTAAGGGATTTGTAACTTGCACAGCCTAGAATTCATTAAAAGGATCAAAATGACTTTGCAGAAGGCAGCAGTCCTAGGGTCTATTCCCCAGTTTTGCCGCTAATGTGATTAACTGTCTTGGGAAAGTCACCGTAGCTTTTCTTTCTTTAGTTTCCCAGGCTCATAATTGCCATGAGGTAGAGCCATAGTGTATTCAAGTATTTCAGGTCTGGAGAAACAAAAGATGTGGTCATCTTAAAACCATGTCTGCAAGAGGCATCCAAACATCTGTCATTCTCTTCAAGCACTCCCTGAACTGGTAGAATTTGAATTTGATCAGAGAGGGAGGAGAAAAAGGAGGTGGCTTTGTTTCCGCTCTTTCCCTTTGTCAAGACACGTACCTCTCTTGGAAATAAAGTGAAGTCAAGGCACAGACTGTTCCAGGTCCATGCGTGAAGAACTCCTTAAGCAATGCTTTCTGAGTAGCCAGTGCCTCCTGTGAAGAGCGAGAAAGGAAAACCAGGCTATTTGGGTAATCTGATCAGACACTTCTCCCCAGCAATACACCCAGCAAGCTCAGGTCAGCCAGATACCCAATGTGCCTCTTGCCAGGGGCCCTGTCCTCCGCATACTCACCTGGCCCAGCTTCTGAGGGTGGAAGGTGATGATAGCCATGGTGTGGCCACAGCTGGTGGTGCGTACTATGAGCTCCCGCCAGTGTCCACCTTCATGGAAGAGGATGCAGGGGTCCAGGGGGGAGCAACGGATGAACTCCTCATAGCACTGAGCAGAGGGGAAACGACACTTGCCTGACAGCGAAGAAACTGCCCTGGTCTTAGCATAACTCTGTGCACCCCAAACAGGTGGCCCTTCCACCAGTATCATCTGTTTTTTCTGTTTGATTTCAATATACTGAGTGAAAGCTCTTTCCAAATTCTTGGAAGACAAGACATTTTAATAATTTCAATTTGTGATTCTTATGTATTTTAATAGATTGGCAAGAATTCACTGTCACTTGATTAACTTCATTCTTCGTTTAGAGGCTGCAACATTAACATGCAAGTTTTAAAAACATATTTATCCATCAACCAGAGTCAGGCCTGAAACTTTTCAGAACATGAAAATTGACTTTAAAACCCAGTGTAACTAAAATGACAATGTTCTCCCAAATAAGAGTTATGGCAGTCCCTCTATTCCACAGTCTAGGGACAGACATGACTTATTTATTTACCTGGGCTACTTGTTTGTGTTTTGGGGGTATGTTCTCCATGTGGTTGGCTTTCACACAGACAATATTTCTTGCTGGAGAGAGAGACAGACAGGTATTAACTGTTTTGTTTCAGGGCAGGTAAACCACTGTAGCATCTGACATGATAAACTGTAGAGAGGCCTTTCCCCCAAATTCTCCCATTGTGGGGGAAAAAAAAAAAAAAAAAGAAAAAAAAGAAAAAAATGGTATCTAAATGCCCCAGTAAATCCTGTGATGTTCTGGGTACCTCTGCAGGACCTGCCAGAATTCCCTTTGCCAGTGATTACTGTCACTAACTTCCAGAAAGAGGTTGGAGCTCCAGGAGCTTTGTAGATGTCCTCTAGCAACTCCCAAAGGAACCACTGCACTGTTCTTAAACTAAGGGAGCCAGAGCAGAGCAAGCTAGTTTTCTAACTGGAGAATAATGGTGTGGGCTTACAGCAGCAAAGCAGTTTAGCTTGCCTGGAAGACATCATTCCCACTTCAGTTTAAATGCTAAACTTCTGCTGTCAGAGGTAAAATGCATCCATAGAATTATTTTTTCAATGAGAAAAGTACACAGCGACCACCCCAACACCTCTTGCTATGGATGATTAGAAGCAAAACCTAGTATCAATGGTGTGAACGAGTTCACCAGTGAGCTGCTTGCAAGGAGCACACAGCTCACATCTTTGTTGCACAAAACCAAGCTGCCTCACGCATCCCAAACACTCCAACGTTGCTCTGCTGCCTATGGACATGCACACTCCCCATGCTCTCCCTGCTCACCACAGGCTTCTGGAGCACACCAAAAACACAGGAACAGTATAATTAAGAATAACAAAGCTAAATCCTGGAGGGGCTGTTACCACAGCTGCCATCTTTGCTGCTGTATTTAGCAAATTAGAAGCTGGTGTTAATCTTAAGAAGCTAATGAACCAAGGTTTTAAAATTGCTGTCCCAGACTTGGCGGTGTTTCTGTTGGCATCTCCCAGGATTCAGGCTTCTAACTGAGGTGGAGGCTGTTACAGCAGAGCCTTGCCCCAACCCAGCCCCCACCAGCAGTTTTCTACCCAGCTTCTTGTCCTGCGCTGACCTCTGCCAGTTCCCACATACAATCCCACGGTTTTGGGGTTCCCATCCGGTCCTCGATTCACAGAGAAAGTAGATTTATTTCGGTAGCCGTTAATGACGGGCTGAGGGAAAAAAGAAAGGAAAAGTAAAGCCTTGGATTAAAAGAAAAAGTAATGGAGGAAACCCAAAACCCAGCCTGGTTGTTCCGTTGGCAACACAGGAAGATACACCGAGTGTGCAAAATGCAGAAACGGAGCTTGTGCACAAGACCCTCGGTACTTCCCCTTGGGAAGAAGAAATGGCTCTCTGTGACAGAATGGTGACAGGTTTATCAGGGAAGGCTTGGGCACAAAAAAGGATTCCTAATCACTGGGCTTGTTTCACTCTTTGCAGCCACAGACTGCAAAGCAGAAGCTAGCAAGGACTGCCACAGACACATTCTCTGCAACAAAGTAATCCCCACCATGAGACTCTTTGGGAGCCGAGTGAGAGACTGTTGGTGGCTCAGAGGGGAGAGCATTCCCACGGGATACTCACTGAAGGGACTACAGGCTGAAGAGGACAGCAGAGTCCACCAGGTTTCTGCGCATCTATGCCCAGCTCCTCAAGACGAGATGCCAGTGTCTGCAAAACCTTCCTCTGGCTTTCATACTTCACCTGCAGAGGAGTCCTAAGCCAGAAACACTCTCACAGGACCACAAGACAGTGGGCAGCTCTTCATCACCCACCTCTGGGAAGGCCAACAGGAGGGAATACTGCAAGTGGGACATAGCCCTAGAGGAACTCTGCCTTTCTCATCACCACGGCCACTTGGAACAACGGGGAAAGAGAGGAATCCTGTGTCCGGGGTCCCCAAGTGCTGGCCTGGAGCACTTGATCCAACCCGAAGCCCCAGTGAACCAGCTGTCCCGCACTGGACAGGATCACTGTGCACATGCCCATCCTCTGTGCTATTGGCGATCACACACACCACCTACAGGGACCCTCCCAGTTCTATCCTTCACAATAACTGAAGAATTAAAGCAGCAGTAAATGGGGTCTGAAGAGTTTACAGCATTAAGCAACTAAGATGCTACGGGCTGTTGCTCAAGGGGGATAGGAGAGACAGCTGGGGCAACACAACAGAGAGAAGTCCACATAAGCACATCTTACCTGCAGCTGCTCTTGATAGGGAAGTCTCCACAGTGGAGTCACCGCATTCGCTAACCTGGAAAGCACAACATCACAGTAGTGCCCAGAGCTGCTCGCCTCCTGATACTTATGGCATAACATCCCTGCCAGCTGCTTCATGGGCAGGACCATTCTGGTATGGGCTCTGCACCAAAGCTGGCTGTGAACATCCAAACTCCCTTTTCATGGCACCTGCCTGGTGCATAATACTTTGACTGGAAGAGGGACCGAGGAACCACACCAACCAGCTCACCAGAGGACAGGCTGAGCCTTTGGCAGAAGATTGACCAGCAATGCCTGGGTAAGCCCTGGATGAGATCTGACTCCAGGCTGGTAAAGCCAGGGGAATGAGTATTCAAATATTACTGGGGTCAGACGGGAAAAAAACTCAAAGTGCAGGCAGAGAAGGGAGCGAGGGGGAGGGGAAGAGATCATGTTGTAGCTTCAGATGCGCTCTGTTGCTTTCTCCCACTGGATCAGAGGCTTTGGCCATCCCTTGCTGCTCTGAGGACAGGCCAAGTCCTCTCTCCCTGGAGTTTTCCCCTAAAAGAGCAGGATGCTTCTCTCATCACTCGATGCATCGATCCCACATCTACCTGCTCTACAGCCACTACTGCATCTTTTTTGCTAATGCGGTATGAGATTAAATCCACAACAGTGAAATGCACAGTTTATGTGTAGCAGACAGGGAATTACAGGCTGCCCACTCTCACTGACCCGGCCACCCACGCAGTGGCAGTTTAGAGATAAACCTTGGAACTTGCCACTACTTGTATCTGAGGCAGGGTGAGCAAGAACAAAACGCATAAAAGCCGATTAAAAAAAAAAAGAAAGGGGTGAGGTGGATGTGGATATGGATATGACCCAAACTGTCATAACTATCCATCAACAACTGACTCACCGAGCCCATAGAGAACCTCACCCCACAGCTGGATAAGCTGCTGTTATTGCTTACAGGGATTTTTGGAGCCACTTCCAAAGCACCCAGCGCCAACTACTTTCAGGCACAGAACTGCAAATCAAACTGACTATTACTTTTTGCTTGTATGTATGTATGGCAACTGCTCTGCTCCTATCATTTCCTCTTAGACCTTTTCATTTGTCTTTTCCATTATTCCTACCCCCCCGGCCAAGCTCCAGGGAAGCCAGCTGAGCCCTGGCTCTTCTATTTCTGCTGGGGATAGCTGGATGGAGGTGAACCCCCAGCCCACTGCTCTAACCGCTTCAGGTGCTTGGTGCTTTGGAAGGGCACTTGGTCATTTTGGAAGAGCCATACCTCTCCTCCCAGGAGAAACCTGGCAGGCTGCACCCCTTCCTGGCCTTTTTCTTCTCCTTCCTCTTTGCTGCTGTCATCTTCTCCGTCAGCAGACTGCAGTCCCGACCAGGCAGGCGGCTCAGGAGAGCACTCGAAGGGCGAAAGTGCCAGCACTGTAGCCTCAACGCGCTGGACAGAGCCATGGTGGGAAGGAGAGGGGCTGCACCCCTGCAAGCAGCACAGCGAGCCCACCGTCAGCCTCCCAGAAAGCGGCGCGTGAGCTACACTCCTGGAGACGGGTTGAAAAACACCGTGCTCATGGCCAGCTCCACTCCACGAAGTAAACCACTTAGTTTAAAAACGCCCACGGCCGGTCTGACACAGCGGGTGCATTTTTACTTTGCTCAGAGCTGCCAGACGGCACTTGCAGCACAGCGAGTGCCCCTGCCCTGGGCCGGACAGGAAGCGCGGAGGGAACAGGCAGCTAAAAGCGGAGTTTCTTTTGTCGGCTGCAGGTGACCAGCCTCCGGCCGCCAGTGCGCTAGAGCTTGGTTAGCAGCGCCCACTGCCAGTCCTGCTGGCCTTGGGCCCTGCCGGTGCTTTCATTACTCAGCCCTTATATCGCGTGATAAAAGCTCGCTCCTCCCGCTCGCTGCCGATTGCCTCCCTGGGCGTTCGGGTCTCACGTGGCAGGATGCGGTGCGCTGCGTTTCCGCCACCCTGTGCAGCGTTTACAGCTGAGAAACCTCCCTGGGCGGGGGAGCTCCCCGCCGTCCTGCGAGGCGGCTAAGCCTCCTGCCAGGCCCGTGCCAGGGCCAGCTCCCCCGAGCCCACGGGCACTTCTGCT
>VYZW01004702.1:1792-24588 GCA_013401315.1 Balaeniceps rex
GCTTAAGTACAACCACCTCTTTTTTCCTGCTTCCCTGGCTCTCTTTTTCGGTGAATGGGCACAGGGATATCACATGATAACGTGGGGCACAGAGCTTTCCCCTCCCTTCTCTCTTCTTAGAGTGTTTTAATTAACATTTCTATTATACGCACTCATTACCACATTCCTGGCTTCAGCTTTAAACTGGTCATTCTTGTTACAAGCCCTCTAGGACATAGTGGTAAAACTTTACACATCTTATATTATAGCAATTATTAATCACAGGTACATTTTAGTGATTGAACTACAGCAATTGCTACCAGTCTAAACATAATACTTAAACAGAAACAAATGACAACACTGGGAATGGCGGTACCTGCACAGGGCAACACTCTCTTGACCCCATTAGTTTTATAGGATCCTTTGGGGGCTTTATCACAACTACAACTATTCCACAGCCCCACTGTGTCTGGGCAAGTAAAGTGCTTCTGTGGCAGAGCAGGTGTGTTGGATGCACTTATTAAGGAGAGCCACTAAATCAACTGATGACCAAAGTCGACAATTTGGATAGGAAATACTCCTCTAAAAAGCATGAAGCAAGTCAGAAAATATTTACTGGCAGAGATGGAGATGGCCAGCATGATTTCCTTTTAAAGTCTACAAGGCTAACACCTGCAATCGATTTTGGACGTGCAAAAGAAGAGCTGAGCTTGGGTAAATCCTTGCGGTGGGGCTCCACTGAAGACTTTAGCCAAGAAAAGAACAAGCAGGCACTAAAAGGAGGGATTATATCTTCCAGCTGGACTTTGGCTCTCCTGCCCATCTCCTGCACCAACCCGGTACAGCCAGAACAGCTACCTGGCTAATAAGTATATTTGTTGGTGTTACTGGTTAGCTTTCAGCTAGATCCATTCCCTCTCCAGACCTCCTGCGTGGGTGGAAGAAAAGCTTTTTCTGTATTTGTATCAGCTTAAAGCAATGGTAGGAACATATCGCTAGCCTAACTGTATGCTGGTGGTGTTTCAATATTTTTTCCTGATAGCACTTCACCCTTTCTGCGTTTGCCTGAGCTTAGAGAGTGATAGTAGGCATTTTATAAGAATGTGGAACAACTGAAATAGGAAGCTGAAAGGGAGGCTTTAAATGCAGGCTTAGCCTAGTGGGAATAAGTTCTTTCTTAGATCCCTCTAATTGCTTTAATAATTAAGAAACAATTTTGCTAAGCTATATTATACTTGATTTTAATAAAATCACTCATGTAGAGCCAAGAATTTAAGCAGCACTTCATGTGCATACAAAGAAAAACACATGCCTCTTCAGTTGTGCCTTCAGGAGAAATTAATAAAATGTGTGTGAATACCTAAACTGAGTTTTAAAAATCTCCTCTATGTTTATGAATTTCTTCTATGCTGACAAAATGAGTGACACTGGTCAATAAGTGCCCTAACCGTGCTGCTTTAGGCCCTTACGGCTCTGATGCAGAAAAACACTTGACCGCGTACTTTACTTTAAACAGTTAAGCGATCACATTAAACTCAATGGAACTACATTTAGACCTAAAATAAAGCATGTTCTCAGGCAATTTTCTTCTGGGGGCCTCTACTTTCTATTGTTTATGTAAGTCAATAAATTTTCACTCTAAGTTAAAATTAGCCAGGATTTTCAAATTCAAGACAATAGGAGATCTCTGATTTGCAAGGGGTGGAGGCTTGGCAGCTTTGTATCTCAGACTTGATACTCTAGAAATAAGGCTTGAAAACCACCCATACATATCTTGAAATGAAAGGGAAAAGCTCTGATCTCAGTCTGGCTGCCATGAAAACCCAGGGTGGCTCCTCTGAAAAGAGAAAAACCCTCTTGACTGATCCCACTGAATTTTCTATGCTTTGGGTTATCTCTTTACATTTCCTTTTCTCCACACATTCCCAGGGTCAGTGACATCCACCAGTGCGCTCCAGACCTGTTTCAGGTAGGAAGCCTTTATGGAATATGAGATGTTTGCAGAGTGAAAGTAGAGTAACCATGTGAAAAGCATCTACTAAGACCAGAATGAAGTGCTATTTATCTAAAACAGGTCTGATGCAGAGAGGTACCTGTCCCAGAATACATTGGTATCCCAGCCACAACTAAGGAAGCAAAGAATATGTATATGAAAAGCGTGGGGTTTAATTTTTGTTTTAAAACCTTCATGCTTAAAAAGCATTTTAAAAGCATTAAGGTTTTTTTAAAGGACTATTAAAAGAGTTTCCTCGTCAACCTACATTTAGAAAGACTTCCTTTTAGCTGCATGATAGCTCAAACAAGAAACTCATTCTCTATGTCTAGCTATCCAGTTGCCAGGGGTAAAGTAACATCAGAAATAATTTGGGGCAAAAAAAGCCCAACAAATTGCTGCCACAAATGGCACCTGGAATAAAAAATGCACGCCATCAAGGTAAGACTGTAAAGTTTGTCTCTATATTTGCAGCCAGCTGCTAGAAGGTTAAACATCAACCTGACAAGGTAGGAATTTCTGTGCCTTTTTAAAAAACGCACTAGTCTCGGGGAACTGCCAAAGTCAAGAATATTTGTCCCGTAGCTGTTACTACAGCTGTTTAGATGACTGGGCTGGGCAAAATGTCCCACAGACAGCTTTTCACTTATATTTTCTTTGTCACTAGATGTCACTGTACACACAAGTGTGTGCCTGGGACTCCAGGCAATCTGGGCACTGATGGCCTGAGGACATGGGAAGAAGTAACGCTGTATTTGAGCACTGCTGTTTGGCTTTCACGTTTGTCATCTGGACTTACATCCATTTCAGTTTTCACTTCATTTTGGAGCAGAAGCAGGTTTATTTACTTTTGCAGCAAATGTTTCGCAGTTGATTTGAGGAATAATTTCGGGGTTTTTTTCCTTTTAACTTTGACAATTCCATTAATGAGACACTTCAGTATATTCCAGCTCAAGCTCGACAAGCAGAGGAGCTGGCATTTGAGCTGCTGCAGAAAGGGAGTTCCTGCTCCATCCCTCCCAGATGGGCCAACCAGGCTGAGTTTAAAGGCCACCTTTCCATGAGCTACTGCTCAGTGTGCAGCCAAGGAGCAAAACCTGAATTACAGCTCGAGTTAATAACAATCATAACTGAACTAAGGGTGCAGTGAAGATACCCACATCAGTCTCCCGAGGTCAGATGCACTCACAAGCGAGCACGTTCCCCCCACGTGCAGGCAGCCAGCAACTGGGATTCACCCTGCTAAACACACATCTTCCCACAAGATTGAAACTCAACCTAAAGAGAAAGCTGGCTTAAGACCTATCTATCGTACTGTATCATCAAAGCCCTTTACCCTTAATGAATTATCCAGCAATAGATACATCCATATCTATTGTCCATACACACATTGGAAAGCAGCTGACAAAGTTTTGGCCATAAATGTCTTTCAAACAGTGACTTTTCTATGAGTATCTTGTGAGATTTTTGACTAAGTCGAATAATTTGTGCGCTCCCTGATTGGAGACTGAAGCAATATGAACAAGAAAGTGAAAATCAAAGTGATTTCAAGACAGCTGCACCAATTTCTCATTAAAAGATACTTGAAAATAGCTGTGTGATTTTTACTTTTTGGCAAACTTCCTTTTGGACAAAATTCATTTACTTAAACATTCACAGATATTAAATTACACAAGTCACACAAGGAATTAAAGTAAATGCACAGGGATAGATATTAGCTGTTGTAAAACAACACTACTCCAGAGACTTCTGATTTACATCAGCTAGGAATTTGGCGAGCAGGTTTTATTTGGTTCTATGTTCATAGACGATTTCCCATTCATCCAGATTTACTAGAGCTTGTTAAAATTCTCTTTAACAATTTTAGATAGGAAGCTCTATAAACCACTGACTTTATTTTTTTGTGTAAGAGATGATACATTTGCAAAGAGTTTTTTATGACTTCAAGATAGGCTCAAGTGTGGGAAAGACACTGAATGGCAGAGGTAGATTAAAGTATCTTGAGCCTCAGCGTCCACTCGACGTAAGAGGAATAAAGGACCATTTCATAGGTCCGCATCCTTTGCTCTAAATGGTACTTATGGTATCATATTGGATTTGGTAGATAACTAGAATCAAGGGGCACAAGGGATAGAAGGACTGCAGGAAAAAATATTGTCTTCTCTTCACATGGAAAATTCCCAGTGATAAAATCTGAATGTGCATTTTGTCTGCACTAAGAAAAAAATTGGCAATATCTCTGTCCTGTGACTGGAGGAGTGTCTGAGCATTTCCAGCTTCCTGCAAATGCATGTAAATTTACAATGTAGTCTACAAAAACATTTATGCATGTGATTTTGACATTTGCTTTCAAGAAGTATTTATACACAGTTAATTTGAAACGTTGAGTACTCAGAGAGCACGTGAACGAGAAGCAGTCATTGCAAAAGGCACTGATGCAGAAATTCCAACAGAATACCAATATTTATGCATTACTTGCCTGGCTGCAGAGTACCAGATTGCTGGCCAGGATGAACCAATATCATCCTAATCACTGATGTCAGAAGACAAGTGGTAGTGCCCATCTTTCTTCTCTCTATCTCTCGAGATATTCCATAGTTTTTATTTTTAAAAGATCTGTATAAACTTTTGCTGGAGAGAGAGAAGTCCACAGTGCCTATCAAGGCGTTCCCAGACCCACACAAACAAACTGTTTCACATACTTTGCAGGTTTCTTTTTAGCACAACTCACTAGTGACTTTTTGCAATGCTCATCCTGCTTTACATCCCAAACGAAATAACCTTTGTTCTTCTTAGCAGTCGTTTCAATAATCCATTTTATTCTATGGCAGACAAAATCAACATCTGACATATTCTACTCTCTTCCTTCCACACCAGCTTCGCTCTGCCATGGCTCAGTTCAGAAAGCAATTAAGTTTCCTGTGGCAGCCCATCACCTCAGTTCAGCAATAAAATAATTTCAATTTCAGCAGTATGTAAAATCGAATGAGAACAGTGGAGCAGAATAAATTCTTCAGTAAATTAAATCCTGTCTGAGTATTACTAAAAATGTTTCAGAGGTTTTATCTAATATCTAATGCATCACTGCAGGCTACCACTTCGGATCAGTTCCAAAACTATATGGGCAACTCTGTCATGTTAATTTTCTAGCTACGTAATTACCAACAGAAATAACAACGCTGGAAAGAAATGAACCTAACAAGCCACTTGCAAAGACACTATAGTTCTCCTAGAAATATGAATATTCTTCAAAATTCTTCTTCATATGAAAAGAACATTGTATAGTTACAAAATTTGGTGATTTCTAAAAAAGGCTTTGAAAATAATTTATGAAGGTGTGAAAAAACTTGAAATGGTGAGAAGGCTGCCCTGGGTGCACTCCCTGGCAATATCCACATCCCAGTCCTGTCCGGTGGCAGGTACCTACCCACAAGTGACATCCAGTCCCTCAGCAGATCAGCCCCAGCACAATGTGTCCACAGCTTTTGGGGAGCGAACTCTTGGCTGGCCAGATGGTTAAACGATAATTGGGCTTTGGAAGCTGACTGCGTGCCCTCCCCAGCGTCTTGTAACTGAGGCGCACGCAGTTCCACAGAAAAATGGTCCCACTGGAGATCCTTATGAGACTTTCAACAGTTACAAAATGTCCACATATAATATATCCTCTCACATCCATCTACAAAGTGCTGGACAGGTACGTGAAAGGACAAATCCTAACCTATCCTTTTCCTCTAGGGCACTGCAAAGCCCTCAACAGAAGTGTTACCTTTGGAGTCCCACCATAGGAAAGCGGGCCAGGAAGAGACACATATAAAGGTCTGCATCAGGCACGATGGAGCAACAGGGACTAGAGGTGTTATTAAGACTGGCAAGGAGGGGGGATTTAGTAACTGAGAACAGGAAGGCTCCAGCTGGTGGAACCAAAGACCAAAGAGATACCTATATCCAGATTTTGCCCATAAAACCTGTACTGAGGTGCGTACTAATTGCACGTAGTACTAGAGCCTAATAACCAACTAAGGTATCGATTCTAACAGTAATCAGACAGTTACTTATACCAGTGCTCCACTCAATGTCACCCATGCAAGACATGCTTACTCCAGAGTCATATAAAAGCCTGTTTTTGGAGCTTTGCTATTTTTCTACACGGGAAGAGTGTCAAATCCCATTGCCATTCACAACCCTCAACAGAGATAGCGGAAATTAGGAGTACCTGCAGACAGACCAGTTTTCTCCCTCTACTGCATCTGAAGTTTATTTGTCCAGTGCTCTTGTTATGATCTCAGGGTCTAATGCAAACGCAAACGACGAACAGACATTGGCCTGTCCCTTGACACTGTGCCCTGTTCTGTGTATGAAAGCCTTCTGCCCTCCTCTGTATTGATTTTTAGGCTAATGGTTTTCATAATCCAAGTCTGGAGACTCAAGTGTCACTTCAGTAGTCAGTATATATCACTACTGCATCAGCTGCTGTACTGGGACAGAAATCAAAGGCGAGCAAACTGAAGCAGGACTTTATACGGACACTTCAAAGGCTGGGAAATCTCTTCCATTAACCTACTTTTTTAAAAGAAGTTTGCTTTCTGCTGCTTCAAGACATCTCCTTCCGTGCATTTGCTGATGACTGCTGCTGAGTAATCAAGGCAGTGGCTTGTGTTTAGGCCTGGGGGAAGGAAATAAAGGGTTGGGATGGAGAAATAGGAGAGAGGAATAAGACTTCAGATATTGCACTGAGTAGCGGCAGTCTCAGTGGGGTCAAAATTTGGCCCTATGACTTCATTTTTACTAGAAAATATCATGACCCAGGGATCCCAGATATTTTTGCACAGTTTGCTGATTGCACATAAGCAGGCAGTGACCACTTACTTGTCCAGTAAATCAGTGGAAAGATTTCTCAGCTGGTTCGGGTAAGCCTTCGTCAGGCCCAGGGTCAGCTCTTGTAAGACTGAGTTCGGTTCGTTGGGGCATTCTTGGATTTTGTCATTGACGTTACCGGGATCTTGCTGAAGCTGTTTGCCATGTTCCACTGACTAATACTCTTACAACTGCTTTTCTTAGAAAGGAAAAAAGCTCACATTATCTTTAAAGCAGGTGCCAGTAAAGCCCCTTTTTGACGACTGTTTTTCCCATCTAGGCATACTGTAGGCTAGGTGACGGTTCACCTGCCATCAACACATCAGGAACTCATTCAGCTGTTACACTGCTTTCTTTTATTGTACTGTAGCTGCCCTGTGGTGCATATAATCATCTCCAAGCAGTTGGCCTGAGGCAATTAGTGGAATCCCTGCCCCTCAGGTAGGGAATAAATAAAAGACCTGTCACCACCAAATAAGCTGTGAAATAAAGCTCCAAGGACGTTTGCCGAACCAGGTGACCAAGAAACCAAAGTTGCTGAGCCACTAATGTACTGTGATGGAAATAAGTGTATGATACAACTTGGCTGCCAGCATCCTTAATTACAGGACATGGCATCATTTGATTCACAATGGAATAAATGGATATATTTATATATTTGGAGGTTTGAATGAGGATTTCCTGATTTCCTGATGAAGTCATTCCTTTATTACAGCAGCACCTTTCATGGCCCTCTACAGCTAAGGTCAAGTCAGCGTTTCCATTAAAAATATCAAACCTATTTTCAGGGCTTTATTATTACTCATTTATAGAAAAACTCTGTACCGGATGAGACTTGGCATACAGGGCGTCAGTCCAAGGTAGAGAAAGGGAGAGGTGGAGATTTTTCTCTGTTCTTTGCTTTAAGTACGCAAATAAATACACAAATGCTAAGCAGTAGCAAATGATGTCTTTTAAAGACTAATAAATCCTGCATAAGCTTTTTCCTATAAATCCTAAACACACGCTTCTGCTCTTGAGTACGTAGGGGAGAATATTAAAAACTATTAAGGATTTTTGTCTGCGAAAGTAACTGCTTCCCATGTGCAGCGACTTCTTTTCCAAGCGTAATTTTACAACGCAGTTTATTAACTGAAGACTCCGCACAATTAGTACAACAGACTGCAGACAAGGGCTCAGCATAGTAAACAAACTGAGGGTTTTGTTCCAGCATTGCTCTTGTATTGCTGTAAATGCAGATAGCTCTCCCAGAAGCAGCAGACCCACATGGGTGTAAGACCTCTGCTAGGGAAAGGAGTCGGGCCCTGTGTGCTCTGCCCCGGGAGGGCTTGAACAGGAGGCTGTAATGACTTCAAAGGGGCTGTTGTGCTCTTTCATGGGAATAATCAACGTACAATGCAACCTTGTTTACCCAAAGGGCTCAGGTGACACTTAGAACCTTCTGATAAAAAGTGGTGGGGACGAAGGAGGGAAAGGTCCAGATGGGCATGACAAGATCACCCTCCAGGGATCAGGAATCGCCTCTGCCTGCTGAAAATTGGGAGGACGTGTCCCCAAAGCCCTTTGGCCAGCCCTCTCTCTGCAGCAGACACTGTTTGAAACTCAACCTAGTCTTGAAAGCTCGCTCCTGCCACAGCCCACAGCAGCCAGGCGGAGACAGCATCGCAATGGAGAGGTTTACTCCTGACGCACACAGCGTCGGCACAGAGACCATACATGTCCAGGACTTCTGCAATGTGGCACTGATCCTGCCATGCCCCAGTGTGCCTGATCACACCCACTTACACATTTGGTTTCTCCCATTTTGTGGAAGGAGGCTGCACAAGGAGCCTCTCTGCAGCCTGCCACACCCTCGGCCTCGTCCAAAATGCCACGCTTCGAGAGTCAGAGTCCTGCGCTCGCAACAGCCAGGAAGGGTGGAGGAACTTGAGCTGTCAGGAGGTTTGCTGTTGATTATTTAATTTCTTTCTGCTTTGTGCTTGCTTTTATCTGCCACTCTTGGGCCCAGAGCCCTGGGTCAGAGTCAAGCTTGATTCTGATGGTGCTCTGCAAACACCTCCTAAGACCTTTTTCCCAAAAAGCAGAACGCCTGAAAAGAGACCTACTTGGCTAAAATTGCACACCCACACGCTGGAATTTTAGATTTCCTAACGACTTGCCCGTTGCCTGATCATCCTGCACACACTGCTGGTAATGGTCTGGCCCTATGTTTGGCTGTACCATATTCCTTTTGGCACCTCCACGTGGCTCTGGTAATGTTTCCATCAATTCAAATTGAAGGGGAAACCCTGAGCAATCCGCTGTTCCTAGAAGACAGCAGACAGTGTGGAGTTTGGACTGCAGTGGAGCTGTATAAAAGGCAAATGAAGAGGCAGGGATTACAAAGGATTTATCTATGGACAGGCTGACAGGAAGTTTGCCACCTATATTTTAAATTTTGGCACTGTTCTGGTTTTATATTTTGCAGAGCCCATGAAAATGGAAGATGCTGCAGCAACTGGGTCTTTGGTCTTACGGTGACATAGAGGCCACTGTAATTTGAGAATATGTGTTTGGGTATTTTGCTTTGTAGAGCCAGACTCCTGAGCTAGAAAAAAGCCCCCCCAAAAGCAAACAAAAAAACCTCCAATGAAACATCTGATGTTTTTCTCTTCTTATTTAGTGACGTGAAGGTGGTAGGGTGTTTGGGAATAAGGAGTCAGATGGAGGAAGGATTAGATGAACACTGACTTGTCTTCTGTGTCACTGTCACTCACAAAGCTGAGCTCACAGGCATTTCACTCACAAATCACAGAATCACAGAATCATTTGGTTGGAAAAGACCTTTAAGATCATCGAGTCCAACCAACAAAAGGAGAAGCTTTCGAATATGACTCTCCTCTTGGCACCCAAACTGCATCCACTAGATCTAACATACTCCCGGGGCATGATGAGCTCAGGCTTACTGAAATCTGGTCTAATGGAAATGGTGGTTTCAAACCCTGGACATCAACGGGGACCATTTCAGAATGTCTCCACGACATGCAGTACAGATGTGCCAGAAGAAACTACACATTGATTACCCTCCAAAATATTTCTAATGCAGGCAGAGCCTAGGGTAATTCCTTTCCTTGTAGCATATTCAGTATTGCCTGGCGAGGGATACTGTCTTTTCATCCAGAACAGTCCCATGTAGCACAACCAGGCATGAGAAACAAGAACAGGTAAAACAGCTGTTACATCCCCCCCAAATTCTACTAAACTCTTAAATAGCATATCTGTTGCTTATTCAGACCCCCGTATTCAACAGAAGAAACGAAAGCCAACGGAGTTACTACAAAATGGGTTTGCATAGCGATATCAGGCTCACAGTGAAGTGGGAATACATCCCTGATCTGCTAAGGTATGAAACGACGTTCTGTGCTGTTGGAGTCACTTCCATGGCCAACATCAGAAGCCGGTGATCACCTTCCCTTAGGTCATCACATAATACTCTAGCAGATGTTGTGCTCTAACTCTAATGCAGAGAAATCCTTGAAATTTTTTTATTTTTTTTTTTTTTTTNTTTTTTTTTTGTGCAAATCTGCTTGTCTAAGTGGACCGGAAGACTGTAATACATTGAGTGTCTGTAACAAATGTTTCACGCTCACTAATGAGGACCAGAAGCCAACAACTGATGCACTCAGTAACATCCCTGCATTGCACTAACCATTTATGAATGCAAATCGATTACTGCAGCCCCTTCTACCAAACACACACACTGCAAAGTACATGACCTCACCAGAAAAGAGGTTTTTAAAAACACAGGGACAGCCACACCGGGACAGGATCCCACCCAGCTCCAGAACCGATCCTGTCTCCAACAACAACCAGTAGCACACACCTAGGGACTGAGTATGAAAAATAGGGCGATAACTTGAGTACACTCTAGCAATATGCCTGACCCATGCAGACTTTAGGTAGACAGAGAAGGCTGAAGACGCTGTTTGCTATTTGCACTTTGGAAACTTTATGCGCTCTTGGTGCAGTGACCTACAGAGTAAGGAATCCCTAAGAACTCATTAATAGGTGGTGTCTCATATAGCTCCACTGAGACTGAAAACGAGAAATAAAACACAGACTATTTGGGAGAGTTGCCTGTATATTTCACTGAAACATTTTAGATTTCCAAATGTTTCCTATTATTTATCATTTTATATATTTGCTCTTTTGATTCCAAGGTAATGGGCCAAGTCTAGGAAGACTAGAACAGGATCCAACCAAACCAGAAAAGAAAATTAAATCGTCACTTTGCTAAACACGACTCAAGCCCACAAAAGCAAGAAAAAGCAGCGTTAAGGCTCAAACGCCATCCTTGTCTCTGTGTGCTGCCTTTCAGGGAGTCTCCAAAGTAGGGGTGATTTCACAGGTCACACACAATGCCCAGGCACCGCAAGATAGGTTACGGAGGGAGTCCCAGCCTTAACTCTCCATGTCGCTCCTTCTGTGGTTTCAAGTCAGACTCTCAATGTTAGTACAACCTATTTTTTGTGGTTTAATAAATCACATACTTTAGCTTATGTAATGACTCAGAGTGAGTGATTGTATTCTCTTCTGGCCCAGAGGTGGTGTGATCATATCCCAGCTCTGTAAGGCAATGGAAATCAATGGTTGCTGCTGGATTCATTTCAGGCAGGCTGGGGCGTGTGGAGGTGGTGAGGGGCTGGCTCAAACTTTGAAAGTTTACTAGTTCCAGATGTAGTTGTTTACAAAAAATAAAACATTTTTGAATCAGCTTGTGGTTCAAATCTCCTTCCTGACCTTCCCTTACCAAAACAGACTAAAAAGACATGGCTGAGTCCTGCTGCTGACTGACGGCCCGTTATACATGATCTCGTTTTCTCCTCGTTTTAAAACATTTTGCGAGCCCAACTACCTGCTGAAGTTTAAACATCCTTAAGAGCTGCACGGGGATGTGAAGTCACACGCTGCTCAGCGCCAGGGTTTGCTCTCCTGCACATCTAGCAGTGAAATCTGAAGCTGTTCACTGCTGCACACATCCTCCTCATTAAAAGGCTTTCCCATTACACAGAACTCTCTTGCATGAAGTACTTTGGCACCCTGACTGATTAAATCCCTTTGAAATTGTCTCTGTTGCAACACATCTATGTTGCTGAGAGCAAGGGGGAGGAGTGGAGGGAGACTTGCCTGCGTTATAAACTTTTGGGCTGCCCTGCAAAGCAGCAGAAGGAGCAGAGAATAAGCGAAGGGCAGTCAGGAATGGGGCCTGACTCTGCTGGTACAGACGGCAACAGCGGAGTCAAATTCGGGCCTGAGACTGAGCCAAACTGCTGCTCAACTCCACCTTGGCTCTGGCACCCAAGGGCCAGACCTTGCCCATCTGGAGGGAGAGGCCAGCCGGGGTATCCCACCGCTAAGGGCAGGAAAAGCAGCAGCGCAAGATGCCTGCCGGCAGCGCCAGCATGTCCTCGGGAAAAAAGCCAGCCAGAGCGGTGGCACCCCACATTTTTGTTATTCCAGCCGCCACTCTGCCATCGGCCCTGCTGTCTTCAAGTGCTGGGGGCAGCGACTGAGAAAGGAACCTGCTTTGACAGATGTGTGGCAGATTTCCTCTGTGATTAATTGGTATAAGGGACTACCCATTGCCACTGCAACTTTGTTGAAAGCTCTTTCTCCCAGCAAACCTCGAGGACTTGGGACTCAGCCATCTACATTTACAGAAGTCACTAGTTTCTCATAAATAAAACTGAAGAGAATTTGTTGCAGGAACCGTGCCTGAAAAATGTAACCTAGTCTACAATTTGAAGGGGGTTTATTACTTTTTTTTTTTTTTTTAAAAATGAATCAAATCCATACATCATGTGCCTGGCATTGTTTGTGCTCTGTGGGCAGCTTATAAGAAGCAGCAAGAATGGCTGGGTTTCCATATACAGTTGCCCTGCTGTGTTCCACAGAACCCCCCCTGCCCTCTTCAGAAGGCATCCCTCCCTTTGAAAATGTGGCGCACGCAGTTTCCTCTCACATAACACAATCAGACAGGCCCTCATCACATCCATTTTCAGGGATTTATATTCAGAACATGTGCAAAGATGCTGTGGAGAAAACTGGCTTGGTGGGGACCAAAGCAAAGAAGTAGGATATCTGCCTATAAGCATTTTAGGGGACTGAGGCTGGCATGGCAAATGTAATGTGCTATGTGGCATACAGCAATGCTTTCTGAGGAAAACAAATAAACAACAATATTTGGAAAAGTCTTCTGAAGAGGAGAGGGAATTAATATATTTGCCCCGTGTAGTTTGTGTCAATTTTCCCACTTGTAAACGTGTGACTTTTCTGCCTGAAGACAGAGAGAAATACAGGGTGAAAGCCGTTTCCTTATCCAAATCCCATGTCTCACGAGTCCAAGAAACAAAGACTCCAAGAAATAAAGTTTTAAAGTGAAAATAGTTCTCTTCAACTTCACAGCATACAAAAATACTGCTTTAAGTGCTCAGAGACTCTGCATGAAACAAAAATGAGAGTTCATCCTTCTGGAGAATAATGGAAAGAGGAAAAAAAAAGAAAACTTCTAAGCTGCCTTTGCTCCAGCATCCTCTAACCAGCACTTCACATGTATCTTTTAGCTATAGTGTTTCACACATCTGATTTTGAAGAGCATTTTCATATTTCCCTTTGAATTACTATGTTTTTCTTGGTTCTCATTACAGCGATGAGGGGACCCAACACCCCTCATAATGAAAGGCAGAGCAAGGATGAACAATAAGAATTAGAACTTCCCACCAAAGTCTGTGAAAAAACAATTACGCTTCTATCTGAGAAATCCGAGCGCGGCACGGGGGGGGGCCAGCAGCCACACCAGCTTACGGAGTTTGTGCCCACCCCACGTGCTGGTTCCCAGCGCTGAACTCAGCCTGCAGCCTCTTGGCTGTGACAAGCCAGCAGTTTGTGGGGCCGCGCTGTAAACCGCAGCAGTCAATGGATCCAGGTTTAAAAATAAACCTGAAAAATAAGAAACCCAGATCAATTCACTGCTCTGATTTAAATAAGGCCAAACGAACGGCTGTCAGGACAACACCAAGGTGTTCAGCAGGGTGAGAATGAGCACCTGAAAGGGAAGCTCCTTAAACCACTATTGCTGCCACAGCTGCAGCCTGGTAGGCTGGGTTTCATGGTGACATTTGGGGTAAGGAATGAAGGATCTGCATTGCAAAACCTCTAAAATTCCTCCAGTGGAAGCAGTAAGAGAAATGGCCAAGCTTCACCCGCTCTAACCATTGCTTTGCCTCTCCAGGCATGGTAATTTCATTGAAGCACTCTGTACACAGTGTGGTCCCTCCACTACTCCCTCTGCCCTGGGCTGAAGCTCCGCTTCCTTACTTGCATCAATTATTCTCCAGCTTCCCTCCCCAACACCCCCTGGACTCCTCTGTATTTCAACATTCTCTCTCTTAATTTTCTTTTGGATTTAAAATAAACCTTTTGAAGAGATATTTCCTTTCCAGTGTCATACTACAATGTAGACCAGGTCTGCTTTTGATTAGTAAATTCATCCCATGCTGGTGTTTTTGTATCCTCAGTGTCATGTACATTTAATAAAATGCTATGCCCCTCTCTGTCCCCAGTTGTTTGTTTTTTTTTTTTTTTAAAGGGAAGATGTGTGTTAAAGCGATAGGAATATTCTTGATGGAGAAAGGAAAAGGAAAAGGAATTCCAGAGTGATTAAAGTTAATAACCAGAAGTTTCCAAAAGAGACAGCAGAAGTGGCAGGCAGCAAGCACACAGGTCACTGAGTACACTTCCACATCTTCCAGCCACGTTTGAAGGCAACAAACACCTTTGAAAACAGCCAGGATGCTTCCAGCTGCCTCTGAAAACTGGGAGGAGGTGTCACTGCTGGTGCCTCTGCTCCAGGAGCCTTTCTTAGGGCTGAGAGCCACCAGTAACCCAGAGGCTGCCGGCCAAGAGCAGGAGGGGAGCCAGGAGCCAACACGGGTAACAGAGAAGAGCCAGGAGAAAAGCAGCGTTTCTGCAGAGAAGGGGTGTGGATAGCAAAGTAGCATATCCAGAGGTGCAAGAAGTAGTAAGGACCATATACCTGGACAACATGTGCAGAAAGCAACAAAAAGAAGGAAGCCAAGCACAGAAATAAGTGCCCAAGAGTAAGGCTAGGTTCTGGGGAAAGGCTGGTATGTGGAGGTGTGAAAGGCAGGGAGAAAAGATGTGGACAAGATGGGGGAGGGAGCTGACAAAGAGGCAGAAATGGGAAGAGGAGAGAGAAGTGTGGGCAGGCTGTGGCCTTCAGCTGGTAACCGGTAACCCGGCTGCTACCTTTTACCCTCGGAAAAAAGTGAGAAGCACAGGACAGCACCGAGCACACACTAAGGCATCTTACACCTCATGTGAAACGCAGCTCAGTAGTCCCTCTGTTCAGACTGGGTTGCATCCATCCCTCTGCACTTGTGTCCTTCTGGCATAGATGAAGCTCAGTGCAAATCTTTACAGGACCATAAGTATCACCAGCAAAAATTCAGAAATACCCAGGCCCTACTCAGAGGTAAAATGCTTCACGGTTGTGTTTGTGGATGGGGTATATTGGGGCAGACAGAAAACATGGCCCAAAGGATAAAGATAAAAACACCAGCGGGGTGGTGGTCCTTGGTTCAATCAAATTAGATATTCTATCAGGATCTATCAGCATCCTTTCTCCACATTTCCCTCAGCTCCCAGAATCAGCCCAGCGCTCAGACGTGAACAATGAAATGTTAATCTGATCCACTGCAGACAGCAATTTAAAAAAAACCATCCCAGAAGTCACCCCTTCTACAAACATGCCCATCTAAAAGGGATATTAGTTGATGCTTTTGCAAAGAAAGGCTAAGACAAGGCTGCTTTTGTTATAAGAAAGATCTCCCAGTGACAGACAGCTGCTGTGCCATGCCACGCACAAGACTGCAGATACAAATTACCTCGCAGGGAAACATCTCAGGCACCAGTATTTTGAATGTTTATCATCGGCTGGTGAAATGAAAGGGGTCTCCGGCATTTCAGAGAGGATAGCCAGGAATAATTGCTGATACTACATCTTAGCTGGCACTTTCTGGAAGATAGCCTCATTAAAAGTAAAAGTCAGAAGAGGAAAGCTTACTAGAGTGCTTGCAGAGACCGGCTTACGTGAAGGAACTGAAAATGAGCAGAAGGCTTGATAAAAGGCATAGAGGTTTTACACAATAGCATATTCTCCTATAAACCACCTAATTCTTCTACTTGGTATTCATCACTGTCAGAAGCCTTTGTAGCAGTGAATGAAGGCTTTATGCTTAGCCTCATTATCAGTTCAATGATAGAGGGCAAGCCATGCACATGAAGTTCAGTACCAGAGATATGTTGTTAAAATGCTGCAATTTGTCAGCATTTAGATAAACAAATGAGGGGCAGACCGAGTGTGTGAAGTGACCTCTGCAGCATTCACGGGATATTTTGCCACTTGTTCTGAAAAACGTATTCAAGTCGCTCTAGATTTGCTTGGGTGGAATGAGAAAACAGTGATTTAAAAAAAAATCTCTTTGAGCAAGACGGAGGTTTACTCTCACTTTCTTTTAAGTTGTTTCTCTCTCTGTAACCCCGTTCTTTGTTTACTATTGTGCTTCCCATAGACCCCCGCATTCCAGTACGGCTTCTTGGGCTTGATCCTGAGCAACTGGACTCGCCAGCACATTCCTGGTGGCTTATTTGCCAGGACAGGCTCAGCGGCCTGTCACTCGGCGGTGTGAAGAGTTCAAAACCAACTAATAACCCATGTGAAATGATAACATATCACAGTGACATAACTGAAGGAATGTGCTCTTCCCCGCTTCAGCTAATAAATAGAAAACCAAAGCGTAAAAGAAAAAAGGGAAAAAAAAAAATCTTTAAAGATTTGACACTATCGTTCCTTTCCATTGGGAAAGCCAATCTTCTAGTTTTTATTTTCAGTAATATTTACTCTGAGGCTTACGTTCGCTTGTTTCCTGTCAATTCTTTCTCCCAGCGCTCGAGTGAAACACGCTTGAAGAGCAGACAATGCTTCTTTGCAGAGGACTCCATGTCTCAGTTTCTTACGGAGTTTTTAATGATGCCGTGAAAGCCAGGCACCCGAGAAATCAAATCAAATGAATTGTAACACTTTCTGAAAAGCGAGATTATGCTACAATGGGGTTTCAATCACGTCCGGGAGAACGTTTGTCTGCAATCAGGCCTTCCTCAGATTATACACAGCTGTTGAGCTGCCTAATGCTTTCACAGTTTTCCTATGTTGAAGGAAAACCTTGGTGGCATGGGATCACCATCAATCTCAATACCTCATACAAAGTGGAGTCACTAAAGTCTCATTTGCAGCCCCTTTTCTTTTTGGCCTATACACAAACTTTTCTGCTCATTTGAAGAGAATTATGTGGGCTTAATTAAGTGTAGTAACTTATTGGTAGCACAGTGCCCAATCAATGAAATGTGCAGATGTGATGTGAAATGATGGGGCGATGCTGTTGTGAAGAATACAAATCAGGGTGACGGCTATTATTTGTACCCAAAAGAAGTTATTTGGGACTCAATTATCCCATTCATAGTAATGGTGGTGCACCAGATGGTTACAATGCATAAGAGTCTTCCAGGACCATAACATTTCTTCTGAGCACCTTTTCTTCTTCTCTAATTCACCATACGACGATTAGTTTCTTATTGGGTGTTTATTGAAATGAGGGGGGCTAAGGAACAGATTTAGTGCATCAAGGAACAAAAGGGAGGGGAGACCCGTGAATCAAAATAAGAGACTGCAGCTTGCTCTGTTGTTTTTCAGAGGCCTTGAAATAGTCGCCTTGCAGCTTATCTGCAATGACCTTCCCTCCCCTCCTTTCTCTTGCCTCCTTCTCTCCCCGAGTCTAGGAGATGTAAAGTTTTTCAAATCTGACCGGCTGCTGTGCCGTCTGTCAAAGCCTTTCCAGCCAAGTGAGCAGTTTTTCATTTAATTCACCGAGTTGTCCTCAATAAAATTAATTCCTTCTCATTGGCACCATTGAAGCAGCGAATAGGAACAAAACCAAACGAGGTTGTGAATATAGTGCTGGTCATTAACTAGGGGCACTGACTCTATCATCTGTTCATCCCTTCATCTCATTGAGGTGTTTGCAATATAAAAGGAAAAGCAAAGCGGCTGGGGAGAAAGTGAGAACAGAAAAGCCTGAGGAACCATGTTCTTCTCAGCCAGACAAAATCAGCTTATTTCCACCGCAACCAATGAAGCAACAGCCGTTTATACCAGAAGGATCCGGCACTTGCGTTGGCACTGTCCTAAAGTTCTTGCCCATCACCGGTGTGAGTCAGTTGGTAGGAGGTTAGGCAAAGGTATCTGAACATGCACGCTTTGCACGCGCAGAAAAAGGGGAGCAACTAGGAATGTTGCAGCCACATGCCACTGATTTTTATGTTTCAATCTTCCTCCTTGGGAAAAGAAACTTTCTCTGCCTGGGCTCAGGTGAAAGTCCTCCAGACAGCAGCTGTCCTGGGCTTGTACTCCATGACAGGCAGCACTGTGCAGAGCTCTGTGCTTACAGCAGAATGGGAAGTATGTTGAAAATGAGTTAGCATTTTCCCTTGGCAATCATTACTTTCTAAAGTCTTTTGCCTCCTGAGCCCGGCGGTGTCGTGGCACTCCCGGACCGTCCTGGTGCAGGATAAGGAACGTGTAGGCTTCAGTTTTAGCGTACCTGTTGTTATGGTTACATTTGTTTGTTAAACATAATGATGGCGTTGGGAGTAACGCATTTGTGACTTTCCTGATTAAGACAACGGCATAGCTCTGGTGGCGTCTACTTGAAACTTGATCATGTGGCTTCAGAGGCTGGCAACCACATCCTACTTTGGGGTTAGCCAAATAAAACTATATTTTGGTTCAGTGCTGCTAGCTTTGAGGAAATGATCGTTATGAAATTCGGGCCAGAGTTTATGTTTACTTAAACTACGGCTGCCACAAGACAGAGTCCATCTTTCCTAACAAAGGAAAGCAGCATATGAAATCGGCCTTTTTTAATAACATTTTTCAAAGGTGCTTTGCAGCTTAAAGACACAGATACTGCAGTGCCACTTGTGTTCTGAAACCTGTATTAAAATGACGCTAAACTGCAACCCGCAAGCTCAAGTCACGCTTTGCAAACTGTTTATTATTTGCAAATACATAAAGCTTGATGACATGTATCACATAGATCTAATTTCAACCATGTCTTTTCTTTAATAAACAAAACATGCTGTACCAGCAGAGCTATAACCAAGTGATGATAACATCTGGTTTTCAGACCATGCATGAATCAGAAAGATAACTTTTTTTCTCCCAAAACAAGAAAATGGAAAAAATAATAATCCCAAATCTGGGTTTTTGATCACTACTGAATAAGCAGGGGCAGATTTTCAAAGACAAGTAGGGTTTTCACCATTCCTATCTACTATCATTTCAACCAGTATGCTTAACACCGATCTAGGAATTGAGTGCTTCTCTAAGATGCCTAGATTCAAATGGACCATACATGCGCTAAGACATTTCACGTCTATTTTACAAGAAAGATGAGGAAACACAGGGCTGAGATGAATGGTTTCAGATTCCATTTTTTCCTTTTTTTTGGGTCCAGGCCTGCTATGGTGAACTTTGCATCCCCATAATCCTGTTTTCCATCTCAGTTACATTCTTTACCGACTGAGACAGACCTCTGCACTACATGAGCAGCAGAGCCTTTCTTTACTATTTTTTCTAGCTCAGGAATAATACTTTGCACTATCAGACTATGTCTCAATAGCCTGTTGGGAAGAGACCAGGGGTCAGAGACCACCTCCAGTACATCCCTGATCAGACAGGCAGAGGACGAGGGTCATAGGAAATCTACCTCACAACTCAGATGCAGACCTGCTTTGCCACCAGCAGAAGTGAGAATAAAAACTAGAAGCCCTGATTTGAGTCATCTTCTCTGCATTACTGTCCTTTCATTAACTAGATCAAGCAGCCATATAGCCTCCATCATCCTTTTTGAGCAGATCCCTTCAAGGTGAGCAGAGAGGCAGCTAGAGAGCAGAGACACAACATTAGTGACCTCAAGAAGTGGAGTGGAACTTTTCTCCAGTGGTGAGTGGATTAGAAACAATATCATCTGCTATATTAGATGGAGAATAAAACTCTGGCTTCACTTCAGTTGAATACAAGTCTTCCATTGACCTCAGTGGGTACACAATTTCACATAGTGCTTTCTATTCTGTAGCTTAATATCGTCACAATCCAGGGGCTTAATACTGGGAGTTCAGATTCTTCTTCAAACCAGACTGCAACTAACTGAAGTCTGGCACAGCTTTCCTGACCATTATACAGTTTTTAAAATGGGAATCATGTTAGTCAAAGTGAATTACAGTCTGTACCCTCTTTGGTAAACTCTAGGATAATTCCACATTTTGGCTCATAGACTTGCAAAACCCCAATCAGATCTCATCTCACTGCAACTGGGAGACAGAGTAGTTATCCAATATGGCTAAAACCGTAAAACTTTGTTCCCACAGTGTTTTCACATTAGGCTTTAACCAGGATCCAGACCCTGTTTTGCAAAATTGAGAAACGAACTAAGGTCTGTTCCGATTTCCTGCATAACCGCTCTGACTAATTCTGTACTAATTCATCAAAGCAGATTTAGACCCAGCTGCCAGCAGGTGTGCTGGAAGCTGCAAGGCTGTGGGGAAGTCAGATGCAGAGAGACAGCTCCTGCCCATGGCACTACGCATGTTAAATTCTCTAAGATTTGCCTTCCCCTACAGTTATTTTTACTGACTCTTATTCATCTTCCTGTGCCAGAGGGTTCAGACAAGCCAGAGCACTACTGGAGGACGTCTTTTCTAACACATTATGTGACACAAAAGTGATTCTCTGTCATCAAGGCTTCAGTGAGATGTAGACTGATTTTTATGAGGTGCCTAAATACCTCTGAAGAGCTCAGTCTTGCAGACTAAGAGGTAAGACAAGGCAAACGGAGAACACTAAGAGGACCAAAGGCCAGGAGGATGGAGCCATGAAAATCCCATTCTCAGCATGGGACTCCCAGTGGGTTGTACCCACACGATTCCAGCAGCTTTGGCTTTCCCAGTGATGCCAGTGAGACATCTGGGCTTAGGTGTGCACAAAGTCAGTATCAGACATTATCACAGGTTTGTGACTGCTCATCTTATGCTTCAGTTCCTTCGATGTTTTAACTTTTCTTTTTTTCCAGAAATTGTTCTGGTGACACTGTAGTTTCAGATTTCCACTCAGACTGGCCTTATTACAGGAAAATACAAACCCCCCAATATTTATGATGTTGTTTTGTCTCCCAAGCAATCAGAGAACTTTTTTCCCATACATTTTGTTTTTATCTTATCTATTAAGGGCTATAGCCCCTTTGTTTTATGCAGGTCTCTTATTTTTGTTCTTTAGTAAGAATACAATCATACAAAAATGTGCGATGAAGCCTTAAACCCCCTGAGACCTATTCAGTGCGGAACTTTGCTATGAACTTGAATGTACAAAGGAATGTCTCTCATTAATGGACATTTATATATCATCTACATAATGACTATTTTTCTATTCCCTCTCCCCTTTTTATGTCTTTTATCATTTGACATTGGCCATACATTGGCTGTCAGAGGTCAGTTACAAGACCAAGATTTGGATGAGAACATTATAGCACTCTATGGAGAATCTGAAATATATAGTTGCCATTGACTCTGTCAAAAGCTTTTTCCCATATTTAAGGAAAGAGTTGAAATGAGGATTAGATTTAATGTTGATCAGGGTTAAGGTCGAAACCAGTCATATCTTTGTATAGCTATTGAATTAATTATAAATACTATCTGGCTAGGTGGAGTTATTTCAGTTACAGTGTGTTCTATACCTTTGAAAAGCTATTTTCAAAATAACTGGAAATAATTATTTGTCTTGATTTATACATGATATTGTATGTATCTATCTGCTTTTTCAGGCAAAAATTTAAAGAGCATAACTACTCTGATAGTTGACTTAAAAAAAAGGCAAATACATTTTTGTTCCAAATCACATACTCTTCTAACTAACAACTAAGCAGGTATTCCTTTTACAATATCACCTTTCCTCAAACAAATGGTTTTTCCAAAGCTAGGAGAAGCGTGGCATCACAAACACCCAAACTTGCATTTTTTTTTTTTAGCCTATTCACTATTACGAGTTTGCAAACAAAATGCAGACCTCAATTCTGCTGGAAATCCGTAGTTCTGAACAAAATTTGTCGTTCATTTAGAACCATTGTGTCTCTGCAGGGCTAAAGCATTAAATGGGATATTTAGGGAGGAAAGTAAAAAGAGTAGCACTTTGAGGACCAAAGTACTCATCCTGCATGTTTGTATATTTTCACCAAAGTCATACAAATATTTGTGAGGCCAGATATTTATTCAGGATAAGTTTTTTTTACTGCAAGGCATGAAATTGATTTGCACCTACTGGTCCTAAACATAAAGCCCAGATTGCTACAACTTTCCCTTAAACACGCAGGAGCAAAAAAGACCTCCAAGGAGACTTGGGCAGAGGTTCCCACACCAGCAGGAGCGAGTAATGAGATCTGAAGCAGAACTAGCTAGGAAAACATCACTAAAACAGCTCCAATTGCCTCCCTCAATGGAGTTCTACAAAAACTTCTAAAAACAAAAGTCTTGAAAAAAAATATATCGTGACTTTGTTTGGAGCAGAAAACTTGATATTTCCTTTTTAAAATTAATTTTCTTTTCAAAATATACTTAAGTCTACATACGTAACAAATAATTCAACAGATATAACCACAGTGTGCCTGAGGACACACAGACTTGCAGTGCCCACATCCCCGGGGTCAAGCTCCGTCCGCCACTGTGTGTAGTTGGAGTCACAGTCTGGTATGGTAGGACATCCCCACAAGCAACCTCAATACACCATGCGGTGTGCATCTCCCAG
>VYZW01004710.1:0-20368 GCA_013401315.1 Balaeniceps rex
CGGGCCGCAGCAGGCTGCAGGGCCGCCCAGGCGCCCCAGACGAGGCCCGCAGCCCCGCAGGGCCCGGCGCGGCGGCGGATGGCGGCCGATACCCCGCGCCCGCGCCCCAGCGCTCACCATCTTGCCCAGCTGCCAGCACCGAAGAGGCCGGGCCCCGCCCCGCTTCCGCTACGGCCCGGCAAGCGCTTCCGGGGGCGAGACGGAGGCGGCAGCCCCGGCTGGGCCGCGGCCTAGCAGTGCCCGGCAGTACCTCCGTGTGGCGGGCCCTTCCCGCCGGGCCCGGCCTGCCGGGACAGACCGGCCACCCGAAGGCCGCGGTGTCCCGGGTGAGACCTTCGGGGGCCCGGGCCCTGAAAGCTGGGTTGTCCCCGGTGACAGCACCCCAAAACCGGTGGGTGTGGTGTCGCGGTGTGTCCTAGGCTGCGGTCCGACTGGTCCTGGAAATAACGGCGGAGAGGTATCTGCGTGTAAATATGTCTCTGCCTGGCAAAGGAAATGTCAGTGCACCTAAGCTACCGTACTGGCACACCATTTCTAACTCTAATGTTGCTTCCCTGCTGTAGTGCCCGTGCTGCGGTTCAGAGGTGCCTGCAGCTCCACTTCAGGCTGCAAAGTTGAGTCCGACGACACCTTCAGTGAAAATTACTTTAAAGAATGAAATTCAGGGACAGGGTACTCTTGGCTGTAATACATACTTTCAAACTGAGCTGTGTTAAAAAATAGGCAACCCCGCCTGTGCTCTCTGGTTGTCTGTGCTCCCCTCTCCCCAGGCCCCCATGCCACGTGGTGGTCTATCTGCAGTTGAAAGCATCGCAGCGGACATCATTAACGCAAAATTGGTTTTTATTCAGATGCACCATTTAAATTCTCACATGCCAGCCTACCATGCATCTTCAGTAGACTCACAATCTACATGCAATTTTGTCTTAGAAGAGTTAATTGGCGGGAAATAACATGTACAGAGAGAAACTGAAGAAATCTGTGTTTATTTTATCACTAGTTCAACACCTTGTTGTCTCAAACAAAGTTGGGAATTGATGATAAAGCCAGTTTATTTATCCTTGATTGTTGAATTATATAACCTTGTCTAACAGCTCTGGATAAAAGTATGAATTTATCTGGCAGGCTAGATGTCACTCCTCCTGCTTCTGGTTTACTGACTAAAAATACAGTTATTCCAAAATACAGGTGTCTGTGCCTGCCACAAGCCAGCAAACTGTGAGAAACCCTCCCACAATGAACGTGTGGGCAGTTGAACCCCTGTAACATGGAGCTTGTCCAGAAAAAGGGATCATTCCATGGCACAATCCCCAAAGCAGTGCCAACTGCTGCATTTTCACTCCTGGACAAACCAGCCTTGTACAGTTGTCTGGATGTTAATTTATCCTCACTTGTTTCCTGAGCATGGCCTCTCGCTGAATTCCTTTGGTGCTAATTTATGTGCTAGGAGGCTTTTGACCGCTGCTAAGGTTGAGGGATGGGGCAAAAAGCAATTTTGACTTTAGCTGTATTGTTTCCAGACACACAGAGGTGTGGCCCAGGCTGTTCACTAAGCTCTTTCATTTTGGTTGGCAATTTCTATCACTGAAATAATACGTAAGGCAGAGGTTTTTGCTCATATTCATTTTGCCTCACCTGAAAATCCAGGCATTTAGTCCATCCATGGTCCTGCTGTAGGTAAAGTAGAGAGATAAATGGTTCCAAAAGGTAAATCATCCCATCTTAAATTAGGTGTCCAAAGTAGGCTGGAAAAATCATCCTTGGGAGGAACACTTCTCCTTCCATTAATTCTAACAGGAGCCTAGACAGCCCCCTTAGGCTAGGCACATAGATGGCTGAAGTTAGGTAAAATGAATTTTGCCCCGACTGACTTAATGAAAATATTTTTATAGCAATTCTGTCTTCCTTGCCAAAAATCAATAGAGAAAACTCAGTGTCCTATGGATGAAATGCCATACAGAAAAAAAAAATCCCAGTTAACTCAGACAGTATGAATACATCCTACAGGCGGGACTGGAGTCATATTCTCCCAGCAACCTTGCTGTGTGTCTTTTAACTAGTGCCTCCTTTCCTCTTTCTTTCTTGTTAGATCTCAGAAATCTGGAAGATGCTGTGAAGACACTGGACAGATGCCATGGCAACAGCCTCCAAAGGAAGTATGTTGGTTTGGCTGCCTTGAAGGGTATGCTGCCAGAGGAATTATTCTTATCCTTTGTGGGATAAAAATAATCTTGTTCATTTACATGTCTTCAAACCTGTAAGAAAACAAAGATTTTTGGTATTGTCATGCAGTTGTCTTTAGTGTGCAGGAACACTGGGCACTTTTAGGGTAGAGAATGGGCAGAGTTGTGGCTGACGCAGTACCTTCTCAGAAGCAGGTCACGGGTGAGGACAGAGTTCACTGCCCATAGTGAACTCCAGGCTGCTCAAAACCCGCAGACTCATGTGCAGGCAGCTGCTGAATGGCACCAGCCTAAACTCCACACTGGCTAATTCACCCTTCTTCTTTGATGCATAGGAAGTAGTCCAAAATTTAGAAGGCAACGCATCTGGATTTCAGCATTGTCTTTTTGAATGCAGAAAATAGCAGTCTGTCACTGCAGCTGGTGTCCCATCACAGCTTCCGCACAGCACTTTTGGTCCAGCCAGGTCTCGTGATGGGAGCAGCTCTTTGTCGTGCCAGCAAACACTGATCCTATTAAGCATCTAGGTCAGGGTTTACTGAATACTGTGGAGGCAAACCTTTCTGTATCTGCTCGGACCATGTTCTGCAGCCTGTCCGATGTGGTTGGGGTTGAAAAACTGAAGCAAAATGCAACACCGGGTGTGCCCACCCAGGGTGCAAGCCCCTCTGCCTCAAGCCGATCCCACCCAAGGCCCATAGACCTTCCTGACCTCCTTGCTCTGCCCTGGCACTTTGCTGGGGAAGAAGAGAATCACACACTTTCAGTCCTTCCCACAACTACAGCAGAGCAGCCTCACAGGTAAGTCCAGCTCAGGGACAGGGAGACCAAAACCAGGGCTGGCTAGGCAGTAGAGAGGAAGGTGGGTATGAGTGCCAAATAACCTCAGCGGCATTTGTTTTGCGTGGGTTTGGTGTGATGCTACTACAACGCACCGTCACCAGGGTGCAGTACAGACATGCAGTCCCTGATGTGACCACCGTGGGATTTGCTCGGCAAATTGGGTAGTTGTACTGGTTCTACGAAATTTGAACATTGCTGAAAGGACTTGCGTGTGGCAAATGCAAGACTGAGATCAGATTTCTGTCTGATGTCATCATATGGCATCACTTATTTGTGCACGTGTAGCACCCGTTGCATAAACGGGGCTGACTTCAAGGGATAGGAATAGTGAAGATTCAAGCTTCGTATACACTAGAAGCTAGTCAGTGCTTGATACCAGTTACCTTCAGAGGAGCAGACAAGCTGAAGTCTTTATTTCTAAATGTGGTCTCTTAGATCAAAAGAATGCCTTTCAGCATTCTCTTGGATATTGGTCACTTTGACCTGGGTAACTGTCTCAGGAAGGCTGCAAAACTGAGGAATTCAAAGGCAACATTTTCATGAGGGTCAGTTTGGATGTCTTTGTTTCTGGATATCATCTTGATTTGCAGAGGTAGACACCTGGGCTGGAATTAGTGGGGAAGAAACTACACTGAATATCTGTTACCAAGCAGCCACAAGAAACATAACTTTATATGTATAGTATCCAGATTCTTCAGTTTGAAAACTTTCATGTGTGAATTTGAACCAGAAACGTTGGTCACCACAAGATGGCAGTATAGTTCAACTAAAACTTTTTTCCTAAACAACTCGGTAAAAACTCTCTGAACAGTAACAGTAAATTAAGTTAATAAATTGAAAACAGTATTATCTGTACAGTTCTAAAATCTCTATGAAAATAACAGAAAATATGAGCAAACAGTAATGTTTATGAAAAAGGCTGTTGCATTTAGCTAAGAAACTAATGACTATAATACAAAATGCTTTCTATTTGTTTAAGATGAAAATGGATGTAAGAAAATTAAACAGCTGCCACTAAGTTATGAAATTGCTTGTTAAAATATAGTGGAAATGATAAAAAATTATAAAAATTCTTTGTATAACAAAACTTATACAGTGTGTATAAAATACATTTGGTACTGTTGCTTCCTATAGCCAGTCCTGAACGGGAAGAGCCCCTTTATCACAACTACATACTCTTTCCATGCATTGAGACTCTTCTTTTCTGTAAAAAACAGCACAAAAATATGACCTCACATGTAGCACACAGAAATCAATGCAGAGTTTAATAATAAAAATCAATTCTTTGAACTCACAGTAAAGTTTCTGAGTGTTTTTCTCAATACTGAATTAGAAATTTTCATACTCAGTCATCCTTTCTATTTATGATGGTATGAATAGGTTCATACTGATGATCATATAACATGTCTTCTACAATGCTCATAGGCAGTGCTTATACAGGCAAGTTACATTAGAAGAGCAATATTTCTTTACTGCCAGTCCTTAGCATCGGACAGAGAGACCAGATAGTAGTCTTCAGACCACTGGCAAATGCTTAGAGGGTGGTACTACTACTTGGTAGATCATGGTTGAAGCATGACTACCATCACAAACATAGCAGGAGCAAAAGCTCCCCACTCATTTCCAAAGCTGCCTTCAAACTTTATCTTAGGATAGCGGGGGGGGATCCTGGGTCCTTCCCCACCAGAAACCCCACTAAAGTCTTTCTTTGTTGTTCCATCTAGCTAGGGGAACAGGGGCAGCACTGTACAGCAGGGGTAGCTACAAGCCTGGGACACACCTGTTACACACTACAACAGCATAATTCAGAATTTTTAAATTTCCCTAGGTTTTTTTTAATGCTTATACTTGGATACATTACCGGCTTGTAGTGCATTGTTGCACCAAAGCAGTAAGTCTTTCAGGGGGATTTCACTGGCTAGCGTCAAGCTTGCAGAGATGGTTGCGTGGCAGTTTGGGCTGAGCACCAGAAGGGGTGCACAAGCTCCTTTACGAGGTGACAGCCATTTTCTTCTCAGTTGTATAACAACTAAATATTCTTGTCTTGTTAGTATTATTTTCATAAACAAACAACATATATTGATCTTGTTTTGTTTGATACTGTTGTCTTAAACCCTTGTTGCATTATTCATGCACAAATGTATGCATACGCAAGCCTACAACAAAATTTTCGCCAGAGGTGCACAAAAAGCATTTGAGCCACCACAGTCTGGAACTGTAGTCTACATCGCATTCCAGGTGGAAAGGCCCAGCTTCTAACCACGTTTCCCTTACATTGCAGCAGGAAATATTTTAGTTAGTTACTAGGAAAATTTTTGTACCAGTACAGACTGCAAAGCACTGGGCTTAATTTTCCTTCAGATGGTTCTGGAGTTTTTGAGAAAAGACTTGGCAAATGTTTGTCTGAAATGGCTTAGATGTAGCGGATCTTGTAGTGGGAAGGCAAATAGGCTGGATGATCTTCTGAGGTTCCTCCCAGCCATATTTTTATGATGCTGTGATTTTGTAAGAGGCCTCTAGGTATAAAGACATAACTGTATCTCTAATCTCCCTAGCTGTCACATTCTCAGACAAAGGCATTTGACCAATTTCATGCTTGGAAAAAAAGGTCAGATCTTCATGAATTCTGCCTTCAAATTTTGCCTGCTTTTCCCCTTATGATGATTGGCCAAATAAATGCTATGACCTCTACCTTACAGGCTTGCCTTGCGCTGACAGGCCTGCATTTTGAACATCTGTCCTTCCCCAGGATAATGTAGGTCTCTGACTTGCATTTTCAGAATTACTCTAAAGCACATTAAACCCAAAAGATTTATTACTGAAGAAAAGAAAAGCAAATGTCGCCCAGTCATATGTGTATATATGCATGTATCTCTCTGTGCAGGCGCATACGCATGGATGGTACACACTTAGCAGTACTAGCAATGTTTTCCTTTCTTTTTTTTGAACTAAAAAAATTATCAAAAGCTTGCTGATTCATAGCTAGACACAGCCTGTATCTAAGCCCAGACATTATAGCTGAAATTTGCTTAACTTGGAAGCCAAGTGTCTAAACATAACTTACAATGTCCATTCTTCTATACTTCCAAATGTTTTGGTATGAACAGTGCATGGGCATACTCTTTGGAAAAGAAATATAATTTCAACTGGTTTGAAATAAAAAAAAAAGTTGAAGTAAAAGTCTTTGCCAGAAGTTCAGGAAAGGAAGCCATCTTAAATTTAAAATTAGATTCAAACAGTTGGCTATCTTATCATCTCAATTTTCTCACTTTTTATGTGGAATTACACACTTGCCTAGGTATCTCCCTGCCATCACATTCCCTCCATGTGTTACTCAGCTGTGCTTTAAGTGCTTATGTGAATGATTTTATCTTTGGTAAAAGTATGTGAATGATTCCTTAGAACATGACTTGATGTTCTCCTCCCAGAATACTCCTGGATAGCTGGAGAAATGCACGTGCATGCCTTATAGTGCCTTCTGTCTCCAAAGGTAAGCAGGTAATTCGGTTTTACAAGACCTATCCGGGTTTGGCACCTGTTAGTGTTGAAAGCACTGATACAGCATGTACATGGTACAGTACATTTTCAAATTTTTCATGTATGTTGCAGTTAGAAGTATCCAAATATGTGAATATATACAAAGCCATGCACCAAATGTGCATTAGGTAAATATATGGTGTCTGATTTTCTTTCAGAAATATCTGTTTACTTCTCACAAATATTTACTATTCATATATTTCAAGTTTTACTTTAGATCTAACATTCAGGGGAAAAAATACATACGTCTGCAGTAAAGTGGAAGGTCAAAGAAGAAAACATTGGAGAAAACTGGGGCACTCATGTTTAATCTGAAAACCAGTAAAAGAAGCCTGATATATTATTTGTTATTTATTTACTTTATCTCACATCTCACTTCAGGCATCCTAAAGAATTCACATTTATCTTGCTTTGGGACTACCGCAAGTGACAGCTTTCCCTGGCCACTCTGCCCCTTCTCTAGAAATAAAAATATAAGCTCACTTTAAAGTAGAAAACCCCATCACTTGCGTAGCCCTCTTTACCCTCTATGGAATTGTGGGGTTTGCCTTTAATATTTGGATGTGAGACACAAATTGTAAGAAAAAAAGGCTCTGCAGTGGAACGAAGTGGACAAATGCAAGTTCTATATTTATTGAAGATAAAGTCTGTTTCCCCAGGTAAAATAAATTCACCTTCCTTCATCAAAATCACTGTTGCATTTTATTATTTCCACCAGCTGAGAACCTTCCCTAAGTACAAATACTTTGCTAACAAAGGTCAGCCCAACTCTGCAGTTACAAATGTTATCTTCTGTTTATTCTGGAATATGTTTTCCCTGTATCAGGCATTTTCAGCTGTGCATTTACTGGAACTGAGGCACACTGGCTCCATCAGGGAATTCCTCTAACACCCATGCACAATTTCCCTCTTACGCTATTTCACTTTAATAAAAATAGAGGACAAAACAGTGCCCGGCCTTATTAGTATGCACAAAGAGGACACAGAAAAGAAAAGGAGCTTTTTGAACTTTTTCTTACCCAAGCACAATGTGGAGGTCACAATCCTGTGGCCATGAGACCTAGATGGGACTAGCACTTGCAGCACAGCCAGTCTTCTGGAGGGGAAGGCTGCACACCAGCCAGCAGGGCACAGGGAGATGCTGTTAGCGGTCTGCCTGCCGAGGCAGAAGGTATACAGAAAGGTTTTCCAAAACGTCCAGTTAAGTAGCTCCCATTATTATGGTTGAAGCTACACCTTAGTGCCTTTCTGTCTCTCAAAGGCTGCCTTTGGATGAAGCGGGGCAAACTCAACTTCGCCAGCACTTAGGCAGATGGTGGAGAACATGACGGTACTTACACTTTCAGATTTGGTTTATCATGTTAGTTAGTACTTGTTAACTAATTGCTGTAAATTAGAAATGTTTTTCAGTTGTGCTTGAACATATGGTAGGGAGAGATGTAGCCTAAAAAATGGCTGCTTGAGAAGGGAAAAATGCCTGAGGGAAAGTTGCATTTTAAAAAGGTCACAAAACTGTGACAAGTCCAAGCCTACTTATTCTGTCTTACTGTATTTTAGCAGCAGAATAAAATGAGTAACCCTCAAAGCAACAATATTGGTAATTGAGTTTTTGTGCTGAGTCTCTCAACTATTTTACAAGTTTGTTATTGACTTCAGTGAAAACCAACCACCAACCTTTCTCAAGGTACCTTTCTCATGGCTGATGCATTTTTTTACATTTCCCTGTCCTGGCTTCATTACTGCCTCAGAAGACACAATATATAGTCACCAATAAATGGACAAAACTGCGTACGTCTCTTGCTATGAGCCCCCACAAAGGAGGAAACGGGAGGCTTCCTTGTCTGTTGCTATTACATTCTCTCCTTGGAATGATCAGCATTTAGCTCTTTTTTTGATGATTTATGAAAATCTCAAAGCCATTTGCTAGCTCTGAAAAGTCTGGACATTGCTGTTTGCTGAATACATTTTCCTAGCTATTAATTGTTCTACAGAACCTCCACCGATATTAGAAACACCATACTTTTAATCATTCTCATGATGGTCTTTCAACCAAATAAGCACAGAATGGGATGAGTTTACAGGCTAATTAAGAACAAGTGCCATCCCCAGAAATGCAGATTCTTTCAAAGATATTTAGTGATAAGGTCTCCACTGCCAGACAAAACATTTCCAATTTAGACAGCTCCAAATCAACTTTTTCCATACTAATAAAAATTGGTACATACTGGGAATTGCATGGCTTGATAGGGAGAAATTGTCTGAGAGTTTTATATCTGGATATAGTAAAGTAAGTACATCATTAATATGGGCACAGATGGAGATATGTATTCACCTACACAAAAAAGAAAAATATTAATTGAGTACTTTGACCCCGTGCTTCAGTGCTTCAGTGCTGCGCCTTTGAACTGAACTGTACAGACGGAAGCCAGCATAACTAGCAAGAGGACATCACACCAATTTTAAGAGCTTATAGGCTTGTTGTAGAAGAAGTAACAAATGTTGAGCACCCCTAAATTTCTCTGGAGCTCAGGTGAATCTCTGCAACTATATCAGCCCTTTCTTATTACTGGTATGTGTTTTCATTTGTTGCAGTCTGACAGCTGTTTTACGCGTAGCCAGCCCAGAATCAGGGAGGGCAAAAGTCAACACTATGTAATTTCTGTTTCTACACAATGCTCTGCATCTCCGTTGTCTCTATGAAAGTTTGCAAGAGCTTACTTTATTTGTTGAACTTTGCTTCTAGCTGGAAAATATCTACAAAAGCTCATTCCAGAAAGTTTCACAGTAGCAGTTAGGGTTAATTACTGACTTCTCGAGTAAGCTGACAAAATTTTAATGAATTTCAGATGGTCCTAAAAATGTTCTGGTTCAAAAAGACATCCTATTAAAGGTCTGTTTCTCTGAAGTTCTGCCTTAATTTTCTTCCCTAACTCTGCTTTATAGGAGAGGAATCTTTGTTCTACTTACTAAAAAACATTTTTTAGGTTTTAATTTCAAGATACTTGGAAATTTTCAGAGGGAGACTGATGTACTGTGATGAAAGATTTTTGTTCAAAGTTTACTGCTTGAAGCATTTTAGCTTTCCGACAAGTTACAATAATAATTCTAAAATATATAACACACATACACCACTGATTCAGGAAGAACCAGAAATATAAAAGCATGGACAAGGGTGCTAATGGCTGATGTTTGACATTCTATTCACTCTACAAAGAACAATCAGAAACAGATGATATTTTGAAAATCACCAAGACATCAGGCTAAAAGAAACCTTCTGGATCATCGACTCAAGATACTGCTGTCTCAGGCAGTCATATAAAGCTGCTTATGAATTTATTAAACTGTATGTATTAAATTCATAGTTAAACAATGTAGAAAAATTAAAAAAAAAGAACAAAAAAGAAATCATTGGATACTTGTGAAAAATTGACCTTGTCTGGCTCTGAAGATGCTTGGAACAGGCTCTGCAGTTCTCCATGTGATTTAACCTCTGATACACCCCTTTATACACTGCGTGTGGGTTTGTGCCACTATTAACACAAATGCAATAATACTTCCACTTTAGCCCATTTCATGTCACTCTTTCTGTGTTAGCCTATTTAAAGTGCTAAAATCATGAGACCAGCTCCTTGGTCTGGACCTATTTTATGCATGTGTGAGCCTTTCTGTTGCTGGGCAGGCATGTGAGAGCGTACAGATCTATTGCAGACACAGTCCCTCTGCTTCTGCACACAGCTGGCAGGTGAGCTCTCAGAAGAGCTTGCGCAGAAGCCCTGACCCCTGTGAGCTCTGTGGGCATGATGTTCAGGTTGAGAAGGACTCAGGGTGGACCTAAGCCTGCTTCCAACCCCCAATGATGAAGGCCATTGAAAATCTCACTCATATTTACTGTCCATACTTTGGCTGCAGCCATCTCCAAAGACAGATGGTCTGAACCTTAGCAGTTTTTTCAGCCTGAAAGTGGGATGTCTCAGGGAGGCAAGTATCAGTAATGGTAGAAGTGAAAAATAAATATTCAGCTTCAACAAACACCTAAATCAAGCCTGTCTGGGCAACCTATCACTAGATAGGATGGTGAATTTGGATGCCACCATCCTGTCCGGGAGAGTCCTGTGAAGCAGTGAGCAGTGGGGTGGTCTGTATCTGCTAGTCTAGGATGAGCAGCAACCAGCAGAGTTTGTGCAAGGTGGTGGTTCACTGGCACTTGAGGAGATGCAGTGGCTGGCTGCATCTGCAAGCAGAAAGCTCTCTCTTACAGAATAGTAACTCACCATTTTGGGCAGTTTCAAGCTGCTAAATTTGTTCACCATGCTTTGTGTCCTAAGATCAGAACCTAACTCTAAAAAACAGTAATTATTTGTTTGCCCAGTGGTGACCTTTGTGTACACACAGGCTATGCTATAGAAAAATCTGAGTTATTACCTATATACTACTAAATCTCTCTGAATTTTGAATTATAATAACATGAGCTCTTCTCTTCCAACCCAGTTCATTCAAACCAGAACTCTCACAGCCCTTGTTTGTTTGGCGTAGTTTCTGCAGCATATGGATTCCAGTATCTAATATCCTTCTACAAGGTCCCCTGAGAGGGAATCATTTGCATTACAGTTAGCACAGCATTAATGCTATTTGACATATTTCATAGAGACACAACCCAAGGCATTGTCATTAATCCTTGAAATGTGACCAATACATTAAAATCAGAACAATTAAAACGCTTTTAAAAAGAAAGTGAGATGTCTTTACCAAACAGAAACAAATCCAAAAACTCTCCAAGTCAATTTCACAATTTAAAACCATAATGACAAGATGTTCTTTCTCCACTCAGTTGTCACTGGATCCTTGGCATTTGCAGCAGTCACAGAGCACAGACTGTCTTTAGGGCTGTAACACATAATGAACTTGGACAATGAAGACACAAGACTATTTAAAGCTTGGTAAACTATTGAGTAACCTTAGCATCAATCCTATAAAAGGCTGGAAGTCTACAGGGAAATATCGCTGATACAATTATATTCTGGCTGACCTTAGCATGAAGTAGAATATAGACAATACCATTTCATGCTGTCTCCAGACCAGGCAGGATATCATTAGCCCAGCAAGTGAAGCATTGCATTAATCATTCTTGTGCTAGAATTACCATTTGGTGCAAGACAAGAAACGCCTTGCCTTATGGCTAACTCTTTGTGTCTCTCCAACTACTCCTCTTTTACCCCCCTAAAACATTGTTTTTAAGCCTAAAGACAGTTTATTTCTGAATAGACAGTAGAAACATTTAGCAATAACTTGAAGTTGCTATGATAAAACACACGTTTTTAACTGCACAATGGTTAGTAGATTGTTGCCATTTTCACTAACAGTAAGGGAAAATCAGACCCTTCTGCTCTGTAGGTCACACTCTGTCCCTCACTACCATGCAGTCAGGGGAACTAATGGTGGAGCTCCCTCAATCAGGCCTTTTATTATAATTTATGTTATTGTAGAAGTGCCTGTCAGTCAGATGGGGACTGTGCTAGGTGTTGCATAGTCCCTTGTCACAAAATTGCAGTGTAAGTAGATTATCGTGAAACTGCACATAGCCTTAACTATCAATAACACACAAAAGTAGGAAACTATCTGAATGGTCTAAAGCCTAAATGCTAAGTTGAAAAAAGTTACTATAAGAAGCCTATGAAATGAAAGAAGAATCAACCATTCACAGTCCCACTGTTGTAGAGGAGACTGAACATCCATCCACTGCAAACCAGTAAAGTGCCAAGGGACCCGTGGACTTGCAGTCCTAGGAGTGACACGAGTCCAGCTCTAACCTCCCTCTGTTTTGCACCTTGTCAGTTCAGTCTCTTTGCTTTTGTTACTGCTGAAACCAGAATCAATAAAAAAGCAGGATCCTGTTTCCAGATGAAAGAAGATAAAGTCTTTAGGCTGAGGTACCTGAAAATGTGTGCTAGAAGAACTATTATACAGCATCTGCCAAAGCAACATTTTTGTCTTGCTGAAATGCTTCTTGTAAGAAGACATTCCATCACTATAAACTCATTTGAATATGATACCCGCTACTATCAATGATTTTATTACCCATTAGTTAAGAGCAGACCCCCACCACCACACATACTTTCTTTGCTAGCTGTATTTGTCCTTTTTTATGTTTATTTGCATGTTTTGTTTGTGAGCAAGTTACGGTATATCTTTATCTTGAGGGTTATTATAGCTAATGATGTACTTACAGAAAGTGAAATTGCTATCTAAGCCATTAAAACAGCTAACTGCAAGATCAAGACATATGTCTGGAGAGATAAAATATTCATCAGAGTTCCCGTATTCTGGCCCAGCTATTAGAGGGCTTAACTCAGTTTTAATCATTTCCTTCATAGGCAAATGAGCACTGACAAAGTTGCACAAATCAGTCATAAAACTTAATAGGAAAAGGAGGATTTCAATCAAAAGCAGTAAAATATGTACAGAAGTGATGAAAGCATATGAATTACATTATCAAAGAGTTTCATAGTTACTAAACCTGAAAAGTCGCAAAGATAGGCTCTGGCTTAGCTAAATTTGCTCTGTGGTTGCTAACTTCTGAGGAGTGGACATAGGAGTGGATGGAGTAATGTGACCCAAGATCTAGGCATCTTGTTAAGGAAAGCAGACCATGCCAACAGAGCGCAGGGTTTAAAAGTCACCATGTAGTGATGCTGTGACATGAAGCATTTCATTTTCTGAGGACTGTGTTAAACTGTTCAAAATAGATGTAGTACCTGAGATATAGTATATGAAGAGTTTTTGTACAAGGGTGCTGCTTTTCCATGAGGGCTTCATCTAGGCTCCACTAGGATAAATTCATAGAAATTTCCACAGCAGTGGCATTTTCTTGCTGTTACTGGAATGTATCAGCTCTGGAAAGTGAAAAAAGTCAAAAGAAAAAATAAGAGGGCATGACAGGGTGAGGAAAGAGAAAGTGAAGTGCTCTTACTTCTGTGAGAGCATCCCCACAAAAAGCCATCTGTTGATGTGTCATTGAAACTAGGGGCTGTGTACAATCTCAGGAAGTCTTTCACAGGGAGGACCATGCCAGAAACTTGCATTCAGATCCATAAGCTGATTTTCAGTGTGAGAACTCATACGCAAAAATCATCATGCCTGCAGGAGTAGAGACTGAAGATTCGTGATCAGAATTAAACCTTAGCAACACCAGCCTAATTCTAGAGCAGCTCTTCCTGCTGAAGCTAGGGACTCAGCTGTGGTGTAGTGTATGTGAAACCAGGACTGGCCTGGGGTCTCTGAGAAGTCTTGTTCAGAGGAAAGAAACTGTGAGAGAGAAGATAAGGAAAGGACAATTGTTATTCCAGTAAGCACTCTTCACAACTTTGTGCCAGCCCGTCAGTACTTCCAAGCCTTGATTTATATCTCTTAAAAACACTGAGAAGCTCCCAAAGCAGGCAGTGTCCCTGGAGGGGACTAGATGGGTTAAGATTAAAATTCCTTGGCAATATTCAGCCTTTTTAGGGAAACAAAAGCAGAATAGCAAGGCAGAGTGAGAAGAGACATACAGTAGCAGACAGACTGACTGACTCCTTTGGCTGCTGAACTGATTGGAAATGCATTTTGCCTGGTACATGTTGGATATCTGAGTATTTCATCTAACATGAAGGTAAGACAGTTGCTTACCTAATTTGTACTGAAAAAGTGCATATGGCAAGTGCAATGAAATATTAATTTACATGGAGAAATACTTAGCTGAAAATGTAATTGGGCAGTATTGCAAGAAAGAAGAAAACTAAAAAACAACAGCTTGCGCAACAAAGCTAAGGAAAATCAGTGTGACGCTCTCTTTTATTGCTTAAGCTGACTAGTGTAAAGATTGCAGAAAGTTAGAACATCTGCATGAGCTTATGGAAAAAGCAGAAAAGCAAAGTAAGTTTGCTTTTGCTCCTCTTTTTTCAGGTGCTGGGGATTTTTCTGTTGCTGGAGGTTTCAGGCTTCTCTACCATTTTTTCCAGGTGAATATTTCTTTACTAAATTACATGCTGAAGACTAAGCATATATAATTTAACAGACAACTTCTGGTGCATGACATGGGGCAGGGCTTAAGGGGTCTTCATATATATTTCCTGGGAGAGGAGACGCTGATGTCAGCGCTGCCACTGCCATCAGTGGTGACAAGAGTGAGGCGTTATGGTGTCCCTTACCTCAGCCCAGAGGAGTCAGCTGCCCTTCGGGAAAAGAGCACGCAGCGGTGGTGTGAGCCACAGCGACGCACATCTGTGAAAGACAGCACAGCTTACCCCATGCCAGCCCTGATCCTGGGGGCAGGTATCCCCCTCAGTGACTCCCATTGGCAAATTGGCTGTTTGAGAGCTGCCGCAGCAAGGTCTGCTGCACGCCATGGCGCACACAGCCCCTGGCAGCTCCCTGCGGATCTCCAGGTGTCGTCTGGCCTCTCTCCGCTTTGCAATGAGAAGCTGGTCTTTGAAGCTAGTATTATGGTGCACGAAGTCCTTGCTGATCTTCAGGTTAAGTGAATGTACCTAGTTTCTTCTTTTCAGTGACCAGAAAGCCCAAACTGGGACTCGTTTCGTTCTTACACATGAAAAGCAAATCCCAGTGGTTTTAGAGGGAGCCTGATCATACCCCTAATTGTTATTGAAGGCCTGCTTTGCTGTTTAGGAAAGTTTTGCACTAATGCTTATGGATGGAAATCCCTGATGATTTTCCTCTCTTTTTTTTTTAAAAAAAAAATGCAAAAAATACTACTGGAGCAGCCCTTCCCCTCCAGTCCATTGCCGCTGGAATTCTTTTGGCCCTTGGTCTGAGTGCGATGGCTGTACTCAAAAACAGGTATAGATGGACACACCTTGTTTTTATTCATGACTTCATAGGCATATGGGTTTTTTTCCCGGTAATTAAAAAGCCACTGTGTCTTTAAAACCCCAAATCTTGTGTCAGACAAAACCCCCAGCAGAACTGGAAGGCTGAAGAACAAAGAACTCAGAAGGGAAATCCTCCAGTCTGTCCCCAATATGTTCCCTTTCAAAGCTATGATATTAATGTTGTAAAATAATTAGTGCAGTTTTTATTTTGGTGATAGTTCCAAAAAGCTCAACTGAACTGTTCGGTAAACAGGCATTCCTTCACTGATGCTGGTTTGTACCAATTCCGTTGTTTTTTCGTCAGTTGAGTCATGTCTCAAGGAAAGAAAACTTGCTTGCAAAGTACTATCCTCAATGAAAACAAGTTGATGATTTTTACAGTGCAACTCTACTGATGTGCAAGACACTTGCTTTTGATTTTCCTTCTGATTTACTTTGATGTTGCATCAATTAGGGAGGGATTACACAAAATTAAAGATGTGCCATGAGACAGTACTTATTCTTTTTAGAAGCAAAAAGTAGCCCACTTGATGTTAGATTTTATTATCTTCCTTAATGACATTGCTTGCTTTGAAGAACTTTAGCAAATTCGTATCAGGCATGATTGGTCCTATTAAAAACATAAAACAAAACTGAAATTTGTCAGCAGCTGTCTCTTGGTTTCAGTTACATATTAGATTTTTGAACAAACCAGCCAAGCTTATGCATCAGTCTAAAGACCTTATAGATAAAATAGTTGTCTTTCTATTAACTTGAGAGTTTGTTATATTGTGGCAATACCAAGTGGGGTTGTTCTCAGAAAAAATAGTGAATGTCTCATTTCCTTACAGCAGTAGAGTGGTAGCATTGTCTTGACGCTAGTAAACTATTCCTGCTTTGCATCTGGATTTTCTAAGATCTTCCTTGATTTGCGTTCAGATTCGGAGACGGACAGTAGCAGTTTATGGCCAGTATGGGGGAAACCCCTGCTCTGGGGATGCCTTTGAAACAAGACCATGCACCCCGACAAGGGGATGCCCGACAGAGGATGGCTGTGGTGATCGGTTCAGGTGTTTCTCAGGTACCATCCAAGATCTTTTCCACCATTTTCTAGTACTAAAGTTAAGAAGATAACCTTGTTATCTTTGAGCTTTGGTAAATGGCAATGGCTTTGTAGAACCCTTGACCTACAGATAAATTTGATTTAGGAGGATGTTTCCTTTTTTCCAGTCTCAACTACGCATGTTTTTAATTTCATCTGGAGTATTGCAGAGCTTTGCAGATAATATGCTGTAGCCTTGGTAGCCTCTCTAAGTCATTCTGCCTTACTAATTTTCCCCAGAGTAGTTTTTTTCATTACAAGAAGGCAATTAAGGAATGCAACCTTAGATGTGATTATTCAAAGCTGTTCTAGGTTATATCCAAACATCCTGGAAATCTCCTGGGTCATGGAAACTAATGCTCCCTGAAACAGTCCTCATATCCAAGCAGCTTCCGTTACCTTCCCAAAAAAGCACATTATCTCAGTAGGTAGACATTATCACAGAGGAACATGATAAACATGTTTTGGTGCTACCAGAGAGATATCCACAGTTAATCACAAGTGATAGGGTCAAAGGATGAAAGCTCAGGAAATAAATCTAGAAGTCAACTGTTTTATTAATATATCATAAGCCTTGAATGGCTGTGGTTTCCTTAAGTGTACTATACACTATGGCTTTATGTCTACATTTAACTGTTATTTCACAAGCCCTCCTGGGCACAGGTTGTTCATTGTGGGAGTGAACAAGCTACCTAATGTGGCAGAGAAGTGGGACTTTTGCTTTGATTTTAGTTGATTTGTTTTTAAACGAACAAACATTTCTCCTTTCCTCATGGATTTTTCTTCTGATTTAGGTCAGTGCATTAGCAGATCTCTTGTTTGCAATGGAGATCAGGATTGTGAGGAAGATGGTGCAGATGAAGATCGATGTGAAGAGAAGGTGACTGTATGTGATACTGATAAAACACCTCCGAATTCAGAACTTACAGGAACAGGGTAATGTTCTGTGCCAGGCTCAGTAGTAACGGTGCCAAATGCATTTACATTTTTATTGTATTTACAAGCTCTGGCTGTACAGATAGGCTTCCTCGGCCTATGGTAAAACGTCCCATATGCAAAAGTGTTCAGTACAAAGGCCTCCATCATGCCAGTGGCTCAGTGTGGCCAGGACGTACGCCCTTTGATCTAAAGCACAGAATAAAGCTTTTTATCTTTCATTCCTGCTATTGAAAAACATCTTTTAAGATATGAAATGAAACGTCAGCCAATAACATGATCATCAGCATGGAAAAAATGAGCCATGTTGCATTTAGTACTGTGGATCCATATGGATTTCTGTTTATATATCCCATCTGCAACCTAGCAAAATAATTATCTGAAGTTTGTTTAACGTAGTTCTACCACTTGGTATGTGATATAATTCAGATATAATACAAAAAAACATTTTGGAATGGATGCTCTGTTGTTTCTGTGTTGCATTCATTGATGGAACAATAAAACTTAATAAAATAAGTTGTGATAGATATGAATGTCTTAATGTTAAGAGATATTGATATGCATTCATTTTTGTTGACCAATCAAGAGCAACACTTTGCTTTCCATATGGTAACATGCTATGTGCACTGCAGTTCTGCAGGTATAAAGTCTATCAGTCGATATCCCCTTTTCTTGGGTAAATCAGTTTATAATCTTAATCTGCAGATACAGCATTCAGTTATAATGGCTGTGTAATTTTTGCCTCCTGTAAAATAATTTGCTACCTCTATGTCTGAATGATCTTTCATGTTTTTCTTCTTGTAGCTTTGATGCCATTACTGGGGAGACTAGGGGAAGAGTCATTCATACAAAAAGCTTTGGAGGACAATGCAGAAAGGTCTTTAGCGGTGATGGGAGAGAATACTACAGGCTGAGTGACAGCGTTCTTGCTTATACTTTCCAGGTACAATTCCATTAAGCACAGCTTTATATTTAGAGTCATGTTTAAAACTGGGAGAATGATGCAAAGTTTGTAGGGTCTCTTGGCAGGTAGGTTTCCCTAAATGCAGCTGAATGACACCTGTTCCCTTTCTGCAGTCGCTTATTATTTTGCAATACAANGTCTTTTGTTTGAAGTCACTGTCTCAGGGATTTGGTGTCTCACGTTTATCAAAAGCATGCCAAACAATCCTTAATGTACTTCACTTCATAATGTAAATACTTAATATACAAATATATTAAAAGAAAAAATTAATGCTTTTCCAATAGTGTTCAGTACTTTTCATTAAATCTGAAATGGATTCAGCCTGAAAAACACATCGGGTTTTTTGCATCAGGAAGGACTTGCTCTACTCTATAAGTTGTCATTTTTAACATCCTTCATGAAGCTCTTTATACAGAATTCTATCTCTCATCTTCTAGGTTAAAATTCAAAATGATTTCAGTTATGAGTTTTTCAACAGCAGCTGGTCTTATATGAAACACACAGAGAGGTATGAAAAATCAAACAGTGGACACAGTTATTCACAGAATAAAATTCAGCAAGACAGTCAAAAGGTATGTATAAGTTGTCACTGGGGCTTAATATTTTGTGTAAACATTTTCATCATTTTTTTCATGTGCTTTTATAGGGAGATGCAAAAATTTATATTATACAGATTTTTTGGTACAAAGTGCATGACAGAAAAAATCTTGTAAAACCTTTACAAAGAGATCACTGGTTTGGTTATCATGTAAGAAGGGTTTGCTGCTGGTTTTACTTTCTCCATTTTATCTCTTTATTAGTAATTTATTTATTTACTAGCTGTTTTCCTCCCTATTTGAGGAAGAAAACCATTAGCTTCTTCTCATAGTTGATCAATCTTTTCCATCTTCTTCTAATGATTTACTGTCCTTTTTTTTCCTATTACCTCTGTCAGTATGTTGGAGCAAAAAAANGGTGTATATCTTGCTAAAATGAAAGGAGAAAAAATTGTAATTACTTGGATGTGATTTCTAATTCTCTCACAGTTAGATTGAATGCAAAGCCGTCTCCTTAGTGTAAGTGGTGGCCTGAGTCACCCTAAGAAATGTTATGTGCACAAAGCTTTGGGGTGCTTTGTGGAGATCTTCCAGAGATGTCTTTTGTTTGAAGTCACTGTCTCAGGGATTTGGTGTCTCACGTTTATCAAAAGCATGCCAAACAATCCTTAATGTACTTCACTTCATAATGTAAATACTTAATATACAAATATATTAAAAGAAAAAATTAATGCTTTTCCAATAGTGTTCAGTACTTTTCATTAAATCTGAAATGGATTCAGCCTGAAAAACACATCGGGTTTTTTGCATCAGGAAGGACTTGCTCTACTCTATAAGTTGTCATTTTTAACATCCTTCATGAAGCTCTTTATACAGAATTCTATCTCTCATCTTCTAGGTTAAAATTCAAAATGATTTCAGTTATGAGTTTTTCAACAGCAGCTGGTCTTATATGAAACACACAGAGAGGTATGAAAAATCAAACAGTGGACACAGTTATTCACAGAATAAAATTCAGCAAGACAGTCAAAAGGTATGTATAAGTTGTCACTGGGGCTTAATATTTTGTGTAAACATTTTCATCATTTTTTTCATGTGCTTTTATAGGGAGATGCAAAAATTTATATTATACAGATTTTTTGGTACAAAGTGCATGACAGAAAAAATCTTGTAAAACCTTTACAAAGAGATCACTGGTTTGGTTATCATGTAAGAAGGGTTTGCTGCTGGTTTTACTTTCTCCATTTTATCTCTTTATTAGTAATTTATTTATTTACTAGCTGTTTTCCTCCCTATTTGAGGAAGAAAACCATTAGCTTCTTCTCATAGTTGATCAATCTTTTCCATCTTCTTCTAATGATTTACTGTCCTTTTTTTTCCTATTACCTCTGTCAGTATGTTGGAGCAAAAAAATTGAAAAAATT
>VYZW01004721.1:2474-65586 GCA_013401315.1 Balaeniceps rex
ATCCTTTACCATTTGCTGTTTTTTTTTTCTTTTGGTTGAACTTAATAGCTCAGATTATTAACTGTTTTTAAATACTGAGTATGGACAATTTTATACCAGTAGGTACTTCTTACTTGAAGTGCTCTTAACCTTTACGTCTTGCCCATCTTTTCCAAAGTATTATAATTATTGGCACATGAATGTAACTTTTTGAAAAAGGATTTAAAGTCATACTCCTCTCTACAGGGTGGTGAACTGCTGAAGAGTACCAGCACAATATGATGGCTGCTTTCTTTTCTTTCCTTTTTTTTTTTTTTTTTAAAAAAAAAAAAAAACCCAACAGATTTTAAACTTCTANAAAAAAAAAAAAAACAGCCTGGCTTTTTTTCTTTGTTTTTTCTCACTCCAGTTTCTAAATAGAACTTTCTACTTTCAATTTCAAAATGAGTCTTTAACTTGCAGCATTGTTGGCTTGAGTGTGGCCATGACTACAGTAACTACGGGTAGCATGTACTGGCACCAGTTCTTCATTTTCTCCAAAGATACTGAGGCCTCTATTGAAGATCTTCCTTTAGATCTTAGATCTTTTAAAAGATCTTTTTCGGGACAAAACCAGAAAGGTTCCTTTCCTCTAGAAAGGCCACCCTTTTGTCTCTTGGGAGGATGGGGGCAGTTTACAGAGACACATCAGGCAGGTAAGTTTGAGGCTTCCTATAAATACCAGGCAATACGAGCTTCCTTTCAAGGACTTGTTAGGCATCACCTTTAAGACTCAAAGAGACTTGGACCTAATCTTCTTAGCCCATCTGCAGAGATTCATGGGTTGGTGATTGTATGTTCAAGAAGGAGAAAAGACTGGCTCCTTGCTGTTCCTTAGGTCATTTAGCTTTTTAGGAGCAAGTTCTGTAGCAAATCTGTTTATTGGCCTAAACTGATTTTTAAGGTGTGTATAAATATAGACTTCTGTATCAATTCTAGAACAGGCCTGGGGGTTTATTATGGCCAATCTTGGCTTGTCCTCTCTCAGATCTTACGTCCTGCCTGTTATTTTTGGTCTGTGAAGTAGATTTAGAGCCTGTTACCGATGATGATCTGGATGGCAACCATGACCTAATATGACCCAAGCATTTGAGAAACTTTTTGTTTTGGCACTGCCTGAAAGTCATATGCATAAACCCTGATTTGCATAATGCAAGTTCATTATTGCAAAAAATGTGTGTATGCTCTGTTTCAGTTTTTTAGTTTGCTCAGCTGGCTGCTGTCACATTTCACTAGGTAGTTTTTGCAAGCACAGCTTGCCATTGCTGCTTCTATATCTACCCTTTGGCTCCTAATTTATTTGTAATACTGTTTCCAGGCTTTAGGATCTAGTTTTGCTGTGGCCGCTGCTTCTGTACTTGACAGACATGCCCAGCATTTGTAGTCCCCAGCGAATGTCCATAACCCTGGTAGATTCTCCACAAAGGCTATCAGCTGTATCTGTTGAGGAAACTGGTCAGTTCTTCATGAAATTCAGGAAACCAGAGAGAACGATGCCTCATCTTAAGACCCTGACCTGTACTAGATCACAAATTCAATTCATGCAGGCATGGCTTCAGAGAATGTGTTCCTGCGTTTGTGGAGGCTGCTTCTTTGGCAATCCCACTCCTCTCTCATTTCTGGAGTTAGTTTCAGGGAAATAGCTGTAAGGGAATGTTCCTTCAGTTTGAAATGTAGCATTCATGTAGACATTTGCATCCATGCTCCTTTTTAAAATCTTCTCTGGAGGTTCTTCATTGATGGGTGAGAGTAGGGTTCTGCGATTCTTTGCATTCAAGTACTTTTGCACTCAGAAAGATGTTCTGGGAGGGAGTAGCAATGATTCCTTGCAAAGTGGATTTATTTATATAAGTGGAAAAGTCTCTGAGATTAATTCAGTTCTTAAGTAATCTTTTTTTATTTTTTCAGGTGAAGATGGGCATAGTTTATGTATAGAGTCTTACCTGCTTTTAAAATGTGTTTTCTGATGGCACAGGGAAAAATGTCATGGTTTTAATGGCAGTTTGGACACACAAGTGGTGTATTTTATATTGTCTCTGATAACAAATTGAATGGGAAAAAATAATTCATAACTCTCACTTTGGGAAAAGCAAATTAGATTAACTGATCATGTCCAGGTTTGGTTCCTAACTCAGTACACAACTGAACTGAACTCTAGTTTAGCTTTAATTAGAGCAAACAGTTGTTTAAAAAGTTTAGCTAATTCTTAAGTGGATGCTGTTTACCAATAACTGTTTTTATTTTTTCTCTTTTTCCGCTATCACTGTGCATAGGGCTCTGAATGCAAAGGTGCTGAATGTTCTCAGTTTATTTCATGCACATATATTTCATAGTTACACTGGTTTTATTTTTGTATTCCTAGTCTGCCAGCCATATTGCTTCCAATCCAAAAGCAAGTGCAAAAATGAAAAAAGATAATATGAAATATGCCAGCTGGGCAGCTAACCAAATAAATCGAGCATACCAGGTTAGTACATCATTGTTTTATGATACTCTTAACATTCTCTGTAGTTCTTTTCTGCACTTTTATCAACTGCTGTTCAAAGAGTTAGATATGATGTGTAAATCAGCATAATTTGCTTGGATTTTTTGCGTTCTACTTCTGTTTGATTTCCTGGAAGCCTTAATTAATATAAGATTGATATTTTACAGTTATTAATTACTATTATTTACTTACTAGCTTTAAACAGATTTTTTTCTACTAACATTAGCTGAAGGTACACTAGTATAATGTTAACCTCCAAGACTCAGTTCTACAGCTAAGTATTTTAATAAAACTTACTATGTCTTAATTCTTAGAGTGGCTTGTCCATCTACTTCTATTTTACTAGAAAACAAATGAAAATTCTAGAATTTTATTTTCCTTCAGTTTATTCTGACCTTTCAAAATCATATTTAATGGTGTTCCTAATAATTACCTTAGTAATTTTGACTGAAGTTGGTTTTGCGTAGTTTTACAGAAAAATGCCCGTTGAATTGTGAAAAAGTAGACTTTGTAGGCCACAATCAAAGCTTACTGAAGTCCTTGGGAGTCTTTTCAGCTATTTGAAAAGCTATGCATAAACATCTATATTTGCTTTTGTATTACAAGCCTCTGTATTTTTTCTATAACTATGAATGAAATCAGGTTTTAGCTCATAGATTCTGCTGCCCATGCATCCCAAACATAGTAAGTCTATTTGACTCCCTTATAGCTATTATTAATGGTCTACCAATCAAAGTTTATGTACAAGTAATCGTGAACATCAACATCATACTGTCCAGTTCTCCCCAGAACTTTTTCTGAGGAAGAATGTTGCTATTAAATGCAAAGACTTTATATACATGTAATACTCCTTTCTCTCTGTAATATTGCAGTGTCAGAACCCAATAGTTAATTTTTCTCTTGCTGCTGCTGTTTCACAGTTAGTACTACTAAATGGCTTTTGACCAGCTCCATCTAGTATGGAATTGCATTAGGATTTTCTTTTATGGTCAGTGCAGTTTTCGTAATACACTGTATGTCAATTCGTTGCCAAGAGTGCAGCTTCTTGTGGCTGACATGTTTTTGATGTATTACAACTCTGAAGTATTTTCCATTTCCCCTGATTGCGCCTGTAGCTTCTGACTGTACTTTACAGTGAAGAATATTGTATTCCTGAGGACACATTAAGCATTTTATACTTGTGTGCTTAAAGTTTCCTTCTTTGTTTTGCTGTTTAAATGACTCCCTGCTTTTCATTAATAAACCATTTACATGCTCATGACAGCAAGGTGTGTATGAATTACCAACATTGTCTGATTTCCCATAAATAAGCAGGACTTATTTTGACTTCAGTATGTCTGAGATTCCTGTAAGCACAGTATTGATGGAAAACCCAAGTATTGCAGGATTAAAAAAAAAACCAAACCAAACCAAACAAAAAACCTTAAAAAAACCCCTTGAAGAACAGAATACACAGTGGATTCACCATTGATAGAACAAAACAGGTTTTAAAAGATGTGTGAATTTTGAGTGAAAACTATTATTCCATGTTTTACATCTTAATAAAATGAACTGCTTAGATTAGAGGGGGTTTGAACACATTTTTTTAAAAGAATATTATGACTGAAGTTTCCAGTTCAAAGCACCAGTAGAGACCTGTTAGCACTTCTGGGAAACAGCCCCTTTCAGGGTACATCAGGATGGAAACATAAACCCAGTGTTGGCTGTGGAATGGTGGCATATCAAGATTAAGACCTAGAAATAGGCATCTCCTGGTTCTAAATATAATGAAAGTTTAATTATGACAGTCTGTGGTTACTTGACTCACAGCCAGGTAAGCTTGCCTTTTTTTTTTGCCTTTTTTTTTCCTCTCACATGGCTTTCTGTTAACATTACAATATCTCTAACAAAATATGACTTGTATTGGGAGTGGTGTTGGTGTTGGGGGTGTTTCTGGATGTGGGGGGAGTTTTTGGGTTTTGGTTGGTGGTTTGTTTTTTGTTTGGGTTTTTTGGGGTGGGTGGTTTTGTTGGGTGGGTTGTTTTTGGTTGGTTTGGTTTTTTGTTACTCTGTGGTGGGCTGACCCTGGCTGGATGCCAGGTGCCCACCAAAGACGCTCTATCACTCCCCTCCTCAGCTGGACAGGGGAGGGAAAATGTAACAAAAGGCTCGTGGGTCAAGATAAGGACAGGGAGATCACTCACCAATTACTTTCACAAGCAAAACAGACTCAACTTGGGGAAATTAGTTCAATTTATTACCAATCAAAATCAGAGTAGGATAATAACAAATAAAAACTAAATCTTAAAACAGGTCCCCCCCGCTTCTTCCTGGTCTCAGCTTCGCTCCTGATTTCTCTACCTCCTCTCCCCAAGCAGTGCAGGGGAATGGGGAATGGCAGTTGTGGTCAGCTCATCACACTTTGTCTCTGCCACTCCTTCCTCCTCACACTCTTCCTCTGCTCCAGAGTGGGGTCCCTCTCACGTGAGACAGTCCTCCCTGAACTTCTCCAATGTGGGTCCTTCCCACAGGCTGCAGTTCTTCATGAACTGCTCCAGTGTGGGTCCTTCCCATGGGATGCAGTTCTTCCTGAACTGCTCCAGCGTGGGTCCCTTCCACAGGGTGCAGTCCTTCAAGAGCAAACTGCTCCAGCGTCTATCCCCCACGGGGTCATAAGTCCTGCCAGCAAACCTGCTCCCGTGTGGGCACTTCTTTCTACAGGTCCGCAGGTCCTGCCAGGAGCCTGCTCCAGCACAGGCTTCCCACAGGGTCACAGCCTCCTTTGGGCATCCACCTGCTCTGGTGTGGGGTCCTCCATGGGCTGCAGGTGGATATCTGCTCCACCATTAACCTCCATGGGCTGCAGGGGGACAGCCTGCCTCACCATGGTCTTCACCATGGGCTGCAGGGGAATCTCTGCTCCAGTGCCTGGAACACCTCCTCCCCCTCCTTCTTCATTGACCTTGGTGTCTGCAGAGTCGTTCCTCTCACATATTCTCACTCCTCTCTTTGGCTGCAGTTGCGCAGGTTTTTCCCCCCCTTCTTAAACATGTTACCACAGAGGTGCTACAACCATCACTGATAGGCTTGGCCTTAGCCAGCGGCGGGTCTGTCTTGGAGCCGGCTGGCATTGGCTCTATCGGACATAGGGGAAACTTCTAGCAGCTTCTCACAGAAGCCACCCCTGTAGCCTCCCCACTAGCAAAACCTTGCCACGCAAACCCAGTACATACTGGAAAGTGCAATTCCATTGTTTCTGTGAAGCTTTTTTGGATCCTATTTTTGGTTGATGCTTACCAGAACAGATCACGTTAACACAACTAACATTTAAAACACATTGTAACTTCTTTATGACTTCATACTTTTGTGATACGTTGCATACTTCAGTTGCTCTTTTTGGCCATTTGGGACATAAAGTGACGAATGCCATACCTGACTGGAATCGTAGGGGGAATTTAGCTATACAGAAAATGTAAGTGCTCAAGCTAGGATTTGCGAGCAAATGGGGTGAACACCCCCTTACTCTTCACAGAAGTACCACAAGAAGCTCTAGTGACTACAGCTGGACAGGACTGCCTCAGCCCAACCCGACTGAGCTTGTTACATGACTGCAGAAGGGTTTGGCCACTCCAGTGTGCATGTCAGAGACTTAAAACATCCAACTGCTACAATAAATGGTGTTTGGTGATGTAGTAGGTGGCAGTTTCCCCTATGAGTCAGTATTGATTTGTTGCTCCTTTAGCATGTTGAGCAGTTGGAAATGGTCGTCTTTTGGACCTAAGAATGAAACCTTGGTCACCTGTGCCAGTGGAAGGCCTTACAGCGTTCCTCCATTAGTGGAGGGTTGTCTAGCGAGGTTTTAAACTAGATACTTGTATTATCTATATAAATCCTCCCAACTTTCCTTGCATTATCCAAAGCACTTTGTAAAATATAATAAGAGCCTTAAGAGTTTGTTGAGTTTGGCATTGACTTGTTTTATTAGTTGGACCTTACACTGTTAAATGCAGTTTTTCCTTTAGTCATGTTCTAGAGAATAAGATGCATTTAGAATCCTGACTTGGGTGCCTAGACAAATTATATGAATTTGTGACTAATATATGAAGTTATTAATTCAAAAAGTTATTTTTGAGCAATTGTCTTGCAGTGAGATATTCCCCATTTTCAGTCTGGATTTGAACTTCAATTATCAGCAGTTTGCTCAGTAATTTTGGAAAACTGCCTTTATTTTTTCAAATTTAACACTGGCTATAGTTGCATTTTTTTATTTCATATGCAATTTACTTGAAATATTTTTACTGGTCCCCTTCTTTCAATTTATTTTCTCATCCAGGCAGTTTGCTTTGGCACTTGATTGTTGCTTTTCCTGTGCATTCCTATATGAAATCAGAGGAACTTTTTAGTTTATTGTCATTTAAAGAAAACAATCTTTGGGTGTAAAAAGAAAACCCTACTTTCATCAGTGTTGGTTAGACTGTACAGCAGTTTCTTTACAGGAAAATATGGTGGTAAAGAATAGTTGAATTAAATAATTTTCTGAAAAGCACAGATATTTGATGCTCCATCTGGTTAATACATTTATTTTGATGTTAAATATGTAACCCTCTTGTGCTAATCAGTACTTCTCATCTGTGTCTAATCTAGGAGAAATGTAAACTTTCAAAGGAAGACAGAAAGGTTTTGTAAAAGGTAGGGCTGCTGCATGGAGCTAAAATTCTAGCTGCTAGCACATGCTCTGAAAAAAAAAAAGTCATTCTCTAGGCCACTTAAATTTAATTGATGGGGTGAAAACAAAAAACAAAACCAAATAAAATTTAATTTTAATCTTTTATTTCAGATGCTAGAGAAGTACTTACTATTCAAATAATTATTATAAGTTTATTACTATTATAAGCTTAGTTTTGCCTTATCACTGGGAAACTGGATTATTATCTCTGTACAGACCCTGTGAAGAACGTGTATCTGTTCTGACTGAGGACGTGAGTCACAGTTACTTTAACATCAAAACAAAATATGGCTACCTAGTGCTCTTCAATTAGGTAATTGGTTTAGCATGTCCTCTGGTAGAAGCGTTTCAGCAGAGGCAGGCAAGTTTGATTAATGCTCACAAAAATCTTTAATGTGATCCTACTCGTAGTAATTTTCCAGATACATGCTTCTTGGGTACATTGCTAAATTCTTCTGTGTTAGCAGTCCACATGTTATTTATGGTTGGAGAGGTGATTTTGTTACAAACCATTTGGGAAACAAAATTAAATCATGATTTTAAGAAATGGATTCCGGCTCAATCAGTCAAATTGCTGTGTAATGGCGGAATAGACAAAATAATTGTTCGTCAAGGCAAATTTGAAGTGATTACATTTCCAAGTATATTTCTGTTTGTTATGACGCAGAGTTTGGTTTTATTTGTTCAGCTTAAAGTACACGTCAGTGTCATGAAGGCAACCACTCTTGAAATTAGCAAGTAACATTTTTTTAAACTAATGTCTTATGTCAGTTTTGCTTTCGGTGTCGCTGAAGAGAAGTAAAATAAGTAAAATTCTTCTTATTTTGAAGCTTTCCTCTGCAAGCTTTCTGTGTGTCTTGCCAAGCGTGCTTTTTGACCACAATATATTCAGGCTTCTGTGCTTTTTATTGAAATCTCTGAATGCTTTGAATTTAAATAATTTTTCAGTTAAGGATTTTGAGTTCCGTTTTTTCATTTGCTTGTTTTTATGAAAGGATTTGGACTCCCCAGGTATCTGCTTGGGACTATTCTTGTTTAGTGTGAACAAAAAGAGGATATTGTATTAAGTCAGATCTGAGCAAAAGTTACTTTTCTCACCTGGGAGGGTGTTAAGAAATCTTTGATTTTCCTCTGAAGTTGACTATTGCAGGTCACCATGGAGACTGCATAATCTGAAGAAATGGGTTTATACATACTATTAGAGTCAAAACATGGCACATCAGTTCATCTGGAAATAGGAAACATGAAAATGTGGTGTTTTCAGTATGTCTCAACTATAAAGTGTTGTCACAATAACAACATTTCATTCTCCTAACTATTTAATTTGAAATAGCATTTCATTTACTGTGCCAAAAGTTTTTTTTTTTTTAAGAATTCAGTACTGATTGGGGATCCCAGTGTTAGATTGTAGCCTGGGGGTCAAAAGCAGGTTAACAGGTCCTGCAGCTTGTTGCTGGTGTGATATTACCTGGGTTTGATGACTTAATCTTTCTTAACAGGTCATGAAGAGTTTGCTAAATTAAGTTAATTACAAGAGAGAAGGGACACATTATAAATCAAGGACTGACTATGCGAGACACCAGTGGTATTTGAAATAAAAAACACTAAATTGAAAATTTATTGAGTGTTTAGATGTTAACATTTAGGTAGAGAATAGGCTATTTTACTAGCAGCAAGTTATAGTTACTGCTTCTGTAATTTCTTTACCGCCTCTCCCCACCTCAAATGCAGAACTTTTTAATGCAGGTGTATTAAAAATGGTTTCATTTGACTGAAGACGAACCTAGTCAATAAATCCACTGTGTTAGATGGTTGATGGGTGATGGGAATCATCCGTACAGTTAGAAATACCTTTCTGAGGTCAGCATGCGGTGATGAACATCTCCTACCCTTCTACCCCTTCCTTTCCCAAACTTGGCTGCATGTGTCTTAGGGAATCTAAAGCCATAAGTAGTATTTATTAAGCTGTATATTTCTTTGTTATCAAGACAGACTGTATTTCAAATGCTCTCTGAAATTGCTGTTGTAATACTAGGCTACAATGAAATACAAGGTCATTACTCACAGTTACTTTGAACTATAAAATATAATTATATGATGACTGGATTATTTTATAGTAGATTTTCTCTGTCTCACTATAACAAAAATAGAAAATAGATTAGCTTAAGTAACAGGTCCAAGTCTTGCTACTATTTAAATTATGAATATAATCTAATTCGGATCACGTAAAAAATTCAAGTCTGAAATAAAAATTATGTTAAACTTTACAGAGCAAACAAAACAACAGGAAGATCTCTATTCAGATAAATGTTGAATTTCAAAGTGGAATATTTGTTAGTGCTTGAATATTCAAATTCAGAGCAAATGAGTGAAATTAAGGAGTTCTGTTGTATTCTTCATTACTTATTAGAGGAAGGGTGATATAGCTTGTATTCTAGTAAAAATGGTGAGTTTTAGTGAAACAATAAAGAGGCTGTGCTTTTAGGTTTATAGTAATTAGGGTAAATTTTTGGTACTTAATATTTAGAACTGTTATTTGTACAGGATCTGTGCACAGAATGTCTTATATGACAAATAACAATCCTTTTTTGTTGTTGTTTAGTTTGCAGGTCGCAGTAAGAAAGAAACTAAATACTCTTTGAAGGCAGTGGAAGACATGTTGGAGACCCTGCAAATCACTCAATCTTAGGTTGGCATAGAGATCCAATATTAAATTTTCCAATTCCATGATCAACCTGTAATGACCTATGGGTTATGTTACCCTAGTGCTGTTAAAAGTTAATTTTGTATGGATTAACGTGCTATCTAAAATAATGTTTTATGAAAAGTAAAATACCTATTTATTGCTGCTATGAGAAATGTGATGAATGCCCACTGAAATGAATAACTTATCCACGAAGACAACATAAAGAAATGACGTGCTGCACATCAGTCTCTTTAGATTTTTGTATCTACAGTACCTGCTTTTAAGCCATAATTTGTAGAAATAAACTTGTTAAATGATTAAAAAAAAAGGACAGTGATTTATTTGACTTGCAAATGGAAATTATGAATTTATAGAATATGTAGATGAATAATGTATGTTAGAAATTTTTATCTTATTTGCATATTTAAGAGTAAAAGCTTGCTACAGATGTACACTTTCTGGTAAATATTTACCATACAGCAAGGGGTGATTATGAATACACTTTATTAGAGAAAAAAGTTGATGTAAGTGGTTTTATTAATGAGTTGATATCTGGTGCTGTAGAAAAGGAGAAAACTTATTCGTGTACTTTGCTTCAGAGGGGCTCTTGTCCTGGCTTAAGGCCAAAGACATTCTTCTCTGTGGCTTTGTGGGCAAATGCTTCCATGTCCATATAGTTCCCCAATCAGTATGTGCATATGCACCACTTTTTCTATTCCTTCTGTGTGTCCTTTGTTGTACATATGTACCACATCATGAATTTCAAAACCATCTGAATGCAGGGTCTCATGCTGGTCTGTACTCATTTTGTGCCTATGGTATGGGTGCCCCTTCACTGTGGTGAAAGCTATGGTATATTAGCTTCTCCACAGTTACCAAGCGTTACGGCACTGTAAGGATGAGATAGCTTGTTTGACTGCCTTGTACTTACTGGAGGGTAAAAGTGGTTTTACACCATTAGCATGAAGCATCTAGCACACTGTAGCTATATTGTATTTGTCTTTAGGCGCTTGTTTATTTACTCAGATAACTAGTCAAACACCCTAATTCATGAATTCTGCGGTTCTGATCATTCTGGATGTTGTTCAGATGTGTACTGTGTCAATTCAGTTGCACAGCTATCATTTCATTTATTACAGCTTTAGGAAGATTGCATAACAGCAGCAACATACCCTTAACAAATTCTAATAAAAGTATTGCGATGTCATTTTCATGACTGTTACCACCATCCAAGCTGATTTGAGTTTCAGATTTTATACTGCCTACTCTATATAGGTAGGTAGGTTAAAGTCTATGTATTAAAATGTTCTTTTTATGACCCTGGACTTAATGTAATAAACCAAAGCTGAGCTCCTGCTTAAAAACAAAGCAGCAACAAAAACTTCCCTTGTGATTTCAAAGCTTGAAAATGTGTACAACTGAACTGGTTGTTGCATGAGACTGTGCCTTTAAGAAACATTCCAGATGTAAGATCTCATTCCAATTATCCATGAAGTAGGTTGGAGTATGATAGTGTGACAGGATGGGTGCTATGCCATGAGAATTAATTGTATGTGGAATCTTAAATTAACTTAATTCAGTACTGTTGAAATATAAACCTGCAAATGCATAGTATTATATTAATCACCCAATTCTAACTTGGGGAAATAGTGCAGATCCTTTTATAATAGTAATTCACAAACTGGCCTCAGAACAGTATTTGCAGATAGATTATGTTTCAGGTGGAAAACCAAGAAAATATCATAGGTGAACTTAACATGTTGCTGTTCAGATTTATAGTCTTTTACTGTATGAGTGTGCCATCTAGAGTTTTAAACCCTCATTAGTGTTTTTTTTATTTTACCTACATCTCAAATAACTTGGTTGCATTCTAAAATTAAAAATGGTGGAAAGCTGTACTGTAGACTAAAATTACTTAGCAGTGCATAACATTTTACCTCCAAGGTATTAAAAAACAGCAGTGCAGTATTCTTGTGCAGCAGGCATCTATGCTGCTACAAAGTGTCGTATACAGTGTTTTATTCAGAGGCAACTTTTAACATTACAATGTCAGACTTGGTCATATAGTATATCAGTTTCTCTGTAAGGAAGTTTGTTCTGTTTCTTGTTTTCAGTGATTTGATGATGAATTTAATCTCATTTGGCTGCTTAGAACCTTCTAGTTTTCACTACTGCTTAGCATCTTTTTGAAATTACTGTTTAGCACTCCAATTTGTGCTTGAATTTTGGCATAATTCCCACATAGTAGAGCTTACAAATTGACCTAGCAAATATTTCTGACAAATTTGTATTTACTTCAAAGATAAAATAAATTACTCCTATGAAAATGCATGGGCAGTCTTTGATAGAAGTATTGAATTGCCGCAGTGGAAATTCAGGGTTTTTTCCATATTCAAATGAAAAAAAAAAAATGGAAAAAGTCCTGTGTCTGCAGGGGAAGTAACTGTATGAAATGCCCTGCAGTCTCAGCAAGCAAAGGATACAGAAGAGAAGCTGTGATATGATGTGATCTTTATAAAAGTAATTTTCCAGTTCTAGTAAATGTGTAATATGTCACTGACCCTGTCTTGCATTAAAGAATAGGTTTTCAAAGAATGGGTTACTTAGTTAACAAATGAATTTGATTATGTTCTGTATTGTGCTCTGACAGTGACAAATGCTACACAAAAATATTATTAAGCATACAGTGTCTTCTTTCCAAAATAAAAGGCTATGTTTTCATATTGTTTCAGTCAACAGCAAAAACTTGAGACCTTTGCAATGCCAAACTGTGTAGTGATGACTTGTGTCTTTATTTTTTGCAGCCATACTTTGAAAATAGGCTTGATAGGGAGAGCTTAGCGTTACCTGTTGAAGTAAAGGTCATTGAAGAGCCAGCAAAACCTCCGATTCTGCCTTTGTAATACAAGTTACTGGTGACTTCTTAAAAACCTTTTGTCCAAATGTTACACAGTTCATATTCTGTAGTTACAAAAAGCACATCTTGTTTAGAATATATCCCTAAATCTCTTCAGTTCAGTGCCCAGAATATCTTGCAGTTGCTATTGGAAACTCTGTTATTAGTCAACGGAGGACTTCCTCTTGGCAGTGCTGTATTTGTGATGGCATCCATGTCTGCTAGTCACTGCATTTACAGTGGAACTTGTATTTCAGCCAGCTTTAGAAGGGAGGGGAAAAGGAAAGCAAATTAAACTTAACTGGCATGAATTTGTTAGCTTCTTGTTACTTGCATCCTCATCTTCCAAGAACACCAACTGTAGCTGTAGTCAGGTTTGCAATAATAATTATTCTTCTTGTAACTCAAGAGCTTCCATGTATTCAGCTCTAAGAGCAACACTCCATTAAAATCTAAAGCATACAGATTCCAGTGAAACAGTGCTATGCAATGTGCACGTACCCCGGTATGCAGGGAAAGTACAGTTCTCCCACCCTCCCTCAAGCTGGTGTCAGAGTAGAGGAGCATTAGGACAGTTCTTGAATGTGGTTTTGTCTAGAAAACGAATACTGCTTATTACCTGCATTGCTCAGTGCATGATAGAATTTTAGGACTAACTATTGTTTAACTACAGATACTTGAGTCTACATGGAGAATAAAGTACTTGAAATTAGTCATTAGTTTTATCTGGAATGACTGCACCCTTACAGATCTGTATCCTCTTGATAGGCACCAGCTGGAAGTTAGATTCAGCCCAGAGACTAGTTTTCAGAAATAAATGGTCATTAATCTACCTGCCTCTTAAAAGAACCAGCCAAACAAAAAATGAGCAAAACCAAACAAAAAAAAAACAACAAAAAAACCCACCCCAAAAAACCCTAAGCACAACCCCACAAAAAAAAACCCCAAACCAAAGCAAACCCAAAAACCCAACCCCCCAAAAACCACCTCTGGTAGAGAAAGTTGTTTTTCAGCTGCTGGATGTGAAATGGAAAACCTTTATCAGTGCACTTCATAGGTGAATTTACTTTGTTCTGTGATGAGGAAATCCCCTGTCTAAAGCAGTGCAATCCTTTTAATGCTTGTCTAGAAGGAAGAAAGGCTGGAGAGCAGCACAAAGGCCTGTTCAACCTATATGCCATAGTAGGACTTCCTATGGCAAGTTGCAAAGGAAATGCCATTCATCTGCTCTTAGGACCCCAGAGGTGAGCATTCCTGGTGAGCAGGCACCGCTGCAACTGAAAAGGGCTAAATGAGACTGGACCAGCATAGCCCAGAACCTACAGAGTAAGTGCTCAGGTACATGTGCTGAGAGACCCAACACAGCACATGAGTCTCCACCCAGCTGTTGGCAGGGCTGCGCATAGACATGAATCTGCCTGCAGGTTTTTGCCCCTACTGGGGACTGTCCTCTGTAGTTTACTTTTCCCCCCTTGGCCTCTGCGTAGCAGGAATCTTGCAGAAGGTTCACGTGGATGTGGTACCCTACCAGTTTCACTGGGGCTAGGCGCAGAGGTGAGAGTGCAGATGGATCGGTTTGCTGGTCTGAGCCTGGATCTGTGAAGGTTTTGCACATTCTTAGCTTCAGTGCACTCAATTACCAGCACACACCTAAAGGTCAGCGTATAAGCCTTTGCCTTGGACTGAAAGGATATCAGACAACAGACCTGTCCTGTTAAACATCTGCAGTCTGCTTAGCTCGTTTGTGGGTGCTTGACAAAGAATGTAAGAGGGTGGATTTTATCCATGCTGAATGGCATGCAAATGTATAGAAAGATCTGTTACTCATGGTGTCATGGTAACTGCTGTTTAGTTCTTCCAGTCACTGGGCTTTTGTGTGTGTGTGTGTGTGAAAGAGCACGGAGTGAATAACTTAGGGAAAACACTTCCAGATGGGAGGTCCTTTATCCAAGGTTAAAGGGATGGCCGGAGGGAGGAAGAGCCACCTTTTCAGCTTGCCTGAGTCAGCATAGGTCCAGTAGTTCTCTTCACTGTAGAGGATGATAAAACATGCTGCGTTTTGCATTGCGTAAATAGTGAGAGGTGTAAGGCTGTGTTAAAAAAAAAAATCCGAAATTGCAGTGCAAGAATATTTTTCTCCTCATCCCTGTGTATTTTAACTGTTCTCAGAGTGACCTTGTTGATGTTAGGGTTCCTCGTGCCGTTTGGCTAGCATATAGGCATCTGCCTCAGGGCTACTAGTGAAGAAAGACACATTTAGAATGACTGCTCACAGGGGAAAAGCTCCTGATGGGCTTCCATCATGGCACATCATGACCTATTTGCATCAGCAATAGAAACACTATTTGTCCCACAGACAGTGCTGGCTTAAATAAGATTCCTCTTAGGATCAAGGCTAATTTTCCCTAAGGAGTGAAGGATCTTTTCCCAAATTTATACAGTTTTTCTGTAGCAAGCTTTTAGGTTTTGGATATGGTGTTTGGAAGTGAAACTTTAAACCAGGCAGATGGAATTCTCCTGGGAAGAAACTGCAAGAATCAACACTGAGGCAGTTTCAAAAAGTGAGCGGCAAGTAAAATTAACCATTACTTCTGTTTATTTAGGTAATTGAGCTTGACACAGTGGTGTGTCTGACAAGTTGGTTTGTGTGTTTTATTCCATTAAATACAGATATGACACTCAAAGCTGTCACTGGCCATTGGAGAATATTTGTTTCAGTTTAAACTTTGGAAATTGTGTAAATGTGGATAGATCATGATGCGGGCAGCAGTGTAAGAAAACTACCCAGTAAACCAGTATCTCTTTTCCTGGACAGCTGCTGCAGTTTGTTCTGTTTAAGTTAGAATCAAGAACGAAAACCATGAAAAATTATTAATAGGTCTATTAAAAGTCAATAGCTGCTGTGTCCTTTTAATTCTGTAGTCAATGTTGTTATTAGGACAGGGAGGTGATTCGAGACAGCCAGCATGGCTTCACCAAGGGCAAGTCCTGCCTGACTAACCTGGTGGCTTTCTGTGATGGAGTAACTGCATCAGTGGACAAGGGAAAAGCAATGGATGTCATCTATCTGGACTTCCAAAAAGCCTTTGACTCAGTCCCCCACAACATCCTTCTCTCTAAATTGGAGAGAGATGGATTTGATGGATGGACTGTTCGGTGGATAAGGAACTGGTTGGATGGTCGCAAACAGAGGGTAGTGGTCAATGGCTCGATGTCCAAATGGAGACTGGTAACAAGTGGTGTTCCTCAGGGGTCCGTACTGGGACCAGTGCTGTTTAATATTTTCATCAATGACATAGACAGCGAGATCGAGTGCACCCTCAGCAAGTTTGCAGATGACACCAAGCTGAGTGGTGCAGTTGACACGCCTGAGGGACGGGATGTCCTCCAAAGGGACCTGGACAGGCTGGAGAGGTGGGCCTGTGCAAACCTCATGAGGTTCAACAAGGCCAAGTGCAAGGTCCTGCACCTGGGTCGGGGCAACCCCCGATATCAATACAGGCTGGGAGATGAGGGGATTGAGAGCAGCCCTGCGGAGAAGGACTTGGGGGTACTGGTGGATGAAAAGCTGGACATGAGCCAGCAGTGTGCGCTTGCAGCCCAGAAGGCCAACCGTATCCTGGGCTGCATCAAAAGAAGCGTGGCCAGCAGGTCGAGGGAGGTGATTCTGCCCCTCTACTCGGCTCTGGTGAGACCCCACCTGGAGTACTGCGTCCAGCTCTGGAGCCCTCAGCACAAGAAGGACATGGAGCTGTTGGAGCGGGTCCAGAAGAGGGCCACAAAAATGATCCGAGGGCTGGAGCACCTCTCCTACGAGGACAGGCTGAGAGAGTTGGGGCTGTTCAGCCTGGAGAAGAGAAGGCTGCGGGGAGACCTTATGGCGGCCTTTCAGTACTTAAAGGGGGCCTATAGGAAAGATAGGGACAGTCTTTTTAGCAAGGCCTGTTGTGACAGGACAAGGAGTAATGGTTTTAAACTAAAGGAGGGGAAATTTAGGCTAGATATAAGGAAAAATTTTTTTCCAATGAGGGTGGTGAAGCACTGGAACAGGTTGCCCAGAGAGGTAGTGTAGGCCCCATCCCTGGAAACATTCAAGGTCAGGTTGGAGGGGGCTCTGAGCAACCTGATCTAGTTGATGATGTCCCTGCTCACTGCAGGGGTGTTGGACTAGATGACCTCTAAAGGTCCCTTCCAACCCAAAGCATTCTATGATTCCTTTAGGTTTTTTTACTGAATGATTATTGTATGGACTGCTTGGGCATTATTAGCAGGCTTTATTGTAAGCTGGAAATACGTTTGAAAGATTCAAAGGGAGGATGAAAATTCTGAAAAAACCTATAAATATCTTGGTCTTTCTGACTGCAGTTTAGAAAAATTGTATATAAAATGAGCACAGAATTTCTGTTTTAAACATATCAGTAACATTTAGTGACATTTAACAATATTGTAATTGTAGCTATGCCAAGCTTTTTGATCAAAACTTCCCAGAAGTGTGATGTCTGTATGGAGCCAAAAGCTCTAATAAGCTTTTAAGTAAACTTTGATTTAGTTAAGTGTAGGCACCACCCAGACTGAGAAAGGAGCCTTTGCTAATACAGATCATTTACTCCTCCTGGGAAGCTCCCATATTCAGGTAATTTTGAGCCTGATTAGCTGTATGAAAGAAACAGCTACACCTATTATCAGAGTAGTTTCAAGAAACACCAAGGCTTTTCCATGTACAAACCATCTTCTCTGTAAAGCAGAGATGTAGAGGCGGCCATTTGGGAGCAAACTCTGAGAGCAAATCGATATGTGATACCATCGCTTTGGGAGGGAATTGGATGAAGAAGCCTAGCAAGAGATTTATGTCTGGTTTTCCTTAGGCCCTTTTTTTTATATAAAGTTTGCTGAAGAAAAAGCCCTCTGTGAAGAAAGTTCATTTAGGTTGGCTGATACCTGTGTTTCAGCTGTCTAAGTACATAACAGAAAGTGAATTTTTAGGGGTAGGAGCCCAACAGGCTGGTGGGTGGCTGAGGTTAGCGCAAGGAGCAGTGTCTTACATGGGTTCCAGGTTGGGAGCACCTGGGGCCTTCTCTGCCAAGGCGGTAGGGCCTGTTACTCAGCTCTAACATTTATCTTTAGGGCAAAAAAAGCCTTTCTGGTGTCCTTTCAATGCCCAGCTGTCGTATTCAGTCTGCTGAATGCCTGTATAATATGAATAGTGCTTTTTTTAAAAATTCCAGTGATTTGCCAGTTCAGAAGGGATCAATGATCCGATTTATTCCCTCAGCTCTAGCCAGCATACATACAAATATTTTGTTTAAAATGAGCTCCTGGGCCCTATTCCTGGATTGCTATTTAGGCAACAAAATAAGGGATGGAATTCTCCAAGTCATCGGCTCCCATTTGGCCTTACTGGCACTGCTTTGATTCCAAATTTTTTTGAAAATCAGACCACATATTTAAGTGCTTAAGTGCTTAGACGTGGATTTGATTCTTAAATTTAGGCACCAAATTTTTTTCTTTTAGTCCTTCATTTGCCAGACTCATAAGTGGAAGCAGAATAGATAGTTGTCTAAATCGCCCTGGCTGTGTATTCGTAAGCAATTGAAAAGTGCCTTTTCGTATATGGCCATCTATGTGTAAAATCATAGGAAGAAAGCAACAAAAGTGACTGCTGACTAATGCAGTAAGAACAACATTTTAAACAAAATTAATGCAAGAAAGGCTGCAGAGGCTGGAAATGGTAGAAGTCAGTGAGGTAAAAGGTCTACTTGAAATAGAGAAGATGTAAGAAAGCCTGTGCTCTGCTGGGCTCTAGACCCACGTGGTCTTTTTTCTTCATGCTCCATGTGTTCCTGCAGTCTCTCGCCTCTTACCTCCCACCAGTGAAATCTTTTGTGGTGGTTCTTTGGAGCAAGGTTTCTGTCTATACGTTGTGGCCAACCATGACATGCATCAGAACTGAGGGATGACGTCTGGTCACGCCAGGGTGGTGGTTTTTCTGTTGTTTTGTCCTGTTTCCTTTTCAGTGGTGGGTGAAAACGGCAGGTATGTTCTTTGGCAGTGAACAAAAAATACCAGAAGGCTGCCAGATATTGGCTATGTTCACCTATTTCTGATCACTTCAGGTAAATGAAAAAGAAGAGCAGAAGGTGTCAGGAGGATGTCTGTCTGCTGTCAGGTCCCCAGTGATCTGAAATAAGCTGTGGAACGAACTCTTCACTGCCACTTGGGAGTGGGAGGGAGGGGAGCACAAGCACCCTGAATGAAGAATACTATTTAAATGGGAAGTGATATTACTGAGGACTGGCCAGAATGCAAGAATTTTGTCTTACAATAAAGTCGAGGTTTGACTTCTGGTTTTGTTCCATATTAGAAAAAAACAGAAGCCTTTTCACTGCTGAAACAGCCATGCCCACAAGGTTGAATACACATTGTATTACCAGTAACCTAATGACTGAGTCATTTCCCTGGGTTGTAGGAGATTGAGGTTTAAGTTAAGTTGTCTACCTGATTAGGAGAGAGACTTTGAACTTGAGTTTCTTGTATTCCCGGCAAGTGACCTAACCATCATGTTGCTGAGTCAGTCTCTGGCCCATGGATGGTTGGAAAATGAGAGGACTCACTAGGAGATATTGGCCAATTAGCTTTGATAGGTTGGGTTTCTCTCTCACTAAAATTCCCTAAAATAAACCCAACGCTAAGAAAGCTCCAGTGAAACAAATGCTTTTTTGTGGAAAGCATCTGGCTTTTATGGGTCCTAATGACTACACTATTAATTGTGATCTTTCAAAACCAGGACATGGAATTTACCATTTATTTAATATACAGTGGCTCAGAGGCATTAAAAATAATCAAGTAACTTGCATCTTTTTCAGCTAACAAATCTGGAACTTTGCAGGGAAAGGAAAACACGAATCTGCTCTTGGTGCGTGCTCCTTTTGCTTGCTAATGCACTTTGTGTTGTATGTGTGTGAATGGTTTCTTGAGCTTCAAGGCAGCTCAGGACAGCAGGCAACGCAGGCAGCTGCACAGAATAGGCAACTTTATGGAGCTTTGCCTGTGTCTGAAAAGGCGGAGGTGGGCTGTTTTGCTCTGAGCAGCCTGTCTGCCTTCTCTGTGCACAGCTTTCTGTTCCAACAGAAATCTAGCAAGGGAAAGGTCAGGGTTCACATGTGCATTTGGGCAGCTCTGTTCCCTGTAGCCTTCCTCCTTCTCCTTTCTAGCTCGCTGTAAGAGCAGCACCTAGCTGCTTGTCCTGGCCATCTTTTCCTCTCTGGAGGAAGAGACACCTGCTGAGTTGTGGCTGCTCCTGGGAGGAGGCATGAGGGGAAGCATCACTTCTTTTTTTCAGAGTAGAGTCAAGGTGGAGGCAGGAGTGAGTGGTGGCTGGTGAGAGGAAGCTCATGCAAAACTTCTTCTGTCCTAAAGAGTGAGTGAAGAAGAGAGCCCCAGGTGAAAATCTGAGAGAAAGAAGTACAGACTGAGCTACCTACAGGGACCAAAATCATCCTGGTTTCCTCAAGTGCAGATAAACCAGGTGAAGAAACTGCTGAAATCCTTGCTGTCTGTGCAGAGACTGGTTCCCAGCTTTATCCACTGATGGTCACCCAAGAAAGTCACTGCACACGGGGACATTTGCAGGGGCAGGCTGCAGCTCGGGTAATAGCCATGAAAAAAGGGAGAAGCCAGGAAATACATTGCCCTGGCAGAGATTTCTTTTTAAGGAGGAACACAGAGAAAAAACTTAAATTATTTTGGTGCTTCTGATAAGTTAAATTAAGTTCTATATTGTGTGAACAATATATTGAAAAATTACTTCCAAGGAGCGTAAAGGAAGAGAAAGGTGAGAAGAAAGGTCCTTGCTTCTGTATGAGTCAGTGGGAGCTGGAGACATGGGCCAGCCTAGTAAGTCTTCCTTCTCTTGGCAGTTTGAAAGGGGAAGAAACATTGCTTAGACACTTTGCCTTTCTTTCATGGAGAATTTCATATATCAGCAAAATACTGGAGTGGTAACTGAGCTTGAATAAACTGAATTATCCTTCAGGCATATGGGTGCATATTCACTTCTTTACAATCAATTAACTTAGCACCTTCCTTCTAGTATTGTCCCTTGGCTCAGAGGGCAAATGCATGTAGCTTGTGCTGGTAAGGAAGATGCATGCCATTTCAGCAACATCATCTTAAAATATTTGTTTATTTTTCTTACCTGCTTAAGGTTGGTGGATTTGGGGTTTTGTGTATGATTATAGCTGGGTTGAGTTTTCCTTGTTATGCTGATCTCTGTGTTATTAGTAATAACCCAAGTCACTCAGTCTGTGGGGTTATTACTTCCCCCCCTCCCCTTAAGTAGTTTAAAATCTCTCTGATGAAATCTGTATGCAGAAAATAGGTGAGTTTGCTGGAAATTATCTTTGATTAAGTATTTTTCCCCTTGTGGAGTGGAAGGGAAGTTACTCAATCTGTTACAATGAGAGAAATCATGCTAAAATGTGGGCAATGGTATAGTTTTGTGACTAGCATGAAGCAGCCTGCCACTTTTGTGAGTTTTGTTATTGACTTGGCTCTGCAACGTGGTGCAATTCAGTAATTTAGGCTTTTTCTGCTTCAGATTTCTCAAATGTAAAATAGGATCAATGGAATCTGTTGTGCCCAAAAAATCACTGCTCATAGGTGTCGTCATGAAATGAATACAGAGCTTATCAGTTTTATCCTGCTTAACTTCATAAATATTATATTACTCGTTGGCGGATCAACCAGCTACATCTGTCTGGGGAAAGGAGTAATTTCTGTGTCCAGTCATTTCTCACAGGTAACAAGAAATTTATGTCATGTGGGTCACCCCAGCCAGTGCTTCGGGTGACAGGAAAGTGTAGGGTAAATTTGGCAGAATTCATGTACATTTTATACAGGCTCCAGATGTTTTGAGCATTCTATGCATTTGTTTGAAAAAATGGTCTTTTAATATTTGAGGTGGTTATTAATTTTTTTGCTCAATATTATGAATAGTTAATGGATGTAAGTTAGCATGTCTTGCTAACCTAAAACTTTCATGAATTATTCATGGTTTATTTTCTTTACATGTCAAGGGCTTTTGATCCTGTAGTCTTCATTGAGTTTATAAAGGATAATCTACCATTTAGATTAAGAAAATAAATGTAATTGAAATATATTGCATGCAGAATTTTTATATAATCAACTGCAAAATGATAGATCACGCAGTAAAGGAATTTGGAATAAAGTATAAAGTGCTTGAAGGAAAAAAGGAGAAGTGTTTTTGAATGTTAGAAGGGTCACAACTAATCCTGAGATGGATTATTCTGTATACTGGGAGTTGGATTCAGCTCTGATTTAACTCAGCAGGAGGTTTTATTTTGATCTGAATGTAAACTTGGTGTTGTGAGTTTTAGGTCAATGATTATATTCTGTTAAAATACTAATTTTTATTTTATAAATCTCTTTTAGACCATTTTCATTTATAACCATGGTTTTCTATATATTGAAAGTGCTATATTGCCAAGTACCTTGCAATGAATCAGACACGTAACAATTCAAGTGTTCAAAGTGCAAGACAAAATAAGAAGCTGATTTAAAATTTTCTCTTATTTTTAAACTATTTTTCCATCACAAGTCTGGAAAGTAAGCAACTGAATTTTTTTAATTATCATTAGGCAGCTCTGGTATAATTTATGTTAAGAGGTTTTGGCCTGTTTATGTGCGCTGGAATTTGCCAAAATTAGTAATGCGATATTCCATCTTTAGCAAGCCTATAGAGCAATAAATAATGACACATGACTGTATGTGAGTGTTGTTAGTTTAATTTTTTTTGTGGTGTTCGTGAAATGCAACGATCTTCCAACCCAAATTCTGCACTATTAGGCAGCAAGTTGTACTCTGAACTAAACCAGATGCTGATCAGCTCTGTTCCTATTATCGACTTGGGGCAGAGATGGTAACCAGACCTTATTTGCAATGTTAACATTTGGAACAGATTAACAGCAGTTAGGCTGAAATGAGAAACCTCCACTTTACTGAAAAAGTTCAAAACATGTAATGCTGTAAAAATCAGGACGTCTGTAGTATGTTAGATAGGAATAAATAAGTCAACTGTAGGCCACACTTTCCCCTTTGCAGGATGTGTTGTTTCCAGTTTATGAGTGGCTCTTTGAAAGGACATGTTTATGAGGTATAGTGAGGTTTAAGTCCTGATAAACCATCTACTTGATGAGGTATAGCATATCCGAACTGGCTGTGCTTGTTCATTGTGAGAGAGCCCTCCCCAGAGCCAAGCTGTACTGAAGATGTTTGTCTGGGGGACAAATCCCACATGCACTCCTGAAGCTCAGAGGCTCAGGATGCTTTTGAATGCCAGCCTTCTGCTACATTCAGAAGCAAACCCAATGAGGAACATGTCCCAGAGGTGCCTGGCAGAGTACGTGGCATGCGTGGTGGCCCATAAGCTGCATGGCTGGGCTGGAGATATTTCTCTGTGCCTGCTCGTGGTATCTCAGAGGATTCACTAGGAACTGGAAGGGTTCAATGGGAGTGTAGCAAAGGACTAATGGTTTTTAGGCTAAGAATGGGCTAAGCCTCGTCACCTATTTGTGAGGGTTGTACAGTTACGGCTGCAACCGTAAACTTCTACAATGCGAAATTTCTGGTGCTGTATTACCTTCCTCCTCATATTCTATGCTTTTTTATTGGGAATATTGCTTTAGCAGGAATTGAATAGCAGGCTTCAGGTCTAAGGAGAGAGTCTTTCTGCAAAAGTCATTCAGAGATGTTGCTGGGTTCTCATTGTGTGACCTGCTGTGTGGTTTTTCCATGCAACTAGTTTGAAAACATGGTATTCAGGTTTGCAGAGAGTAAAAACTCACATGCAAGGCTTCTATTTAAATGTAGTTACTAACCACTGTGTGTATGGATGTTGAGAGAGATGAAGCTAGGACACTAATTACCCTGGTAATCTGGTCAAATTGTTCATACAGTAGCCAGGTCAGCCAAGGAAATCACCAACCACAGCTGCACGCATGGAGAACTACGCTGGGAAAAGAACCAACAGCGAAGTGCTTCGTTCGTGGGTGGAGGCTGTCATGGTGGTTCTGAGCGCTCGCCACAGTAAGCTAAATGGGAAATTAAACCTAATCTGCTGTAATTACATTGGGTAAACTACCGCATGGATTTCAGTTCAGTTTATGTTGACTTGAAACAGGTTTTGGTTACGTGTATAGTGTGGCTGGAGGTATGCACTGGAGCAGTAGCTGTGGTTTGGCTATGAGTTGTTACATGTAAGTGTAACTTTCTACAGGTGAAAGTTATAATCCTTCTTGTAGGGAGTAGCAAAAGCCACTCCTGTCTTTTGGGAAGGGGCAAATTCATAATGATGTACTGCTCTGGCCAGGTGACCAGACAGGAGGGAAGGGTTTGGCCTTCTCCTCTGTAGGACGGTGAGAGGAGCCAAGGTGTGGCCAGGCAGAGCAAGGACAGCACTGAGGTGAGAAGCACTGTTGGGAAGGTAGTTAGAAAAGACACCAAGACATGGAATCATTTACTCCATGCAAGCTGGATAGAGATATGATCTAAAACATCTCTAACCATGGACAGCAAATGAAGGGATCCTGGATGACTGCTGGTCTGTAATGCTGTATCCACGTGCGGCAGGTACACGCTGGTATATGCATTGACCCACGCTACTGAGAGCCCAAACTTTCGCTCCTGACGTTCAGTCACAACAAAGAGTTGCCTTCTGTCTTTGAGCAAGGGCTTGCTTGTGTCCATGCAGCATTGATGTGAGGCAAGTTCTGGTTTGTGAGTGGGTTCGGGCATGCCTTGGACATAGTTCTGTAGAAATAGGCTTTGCATTTTTCCCTCCAGTAGCCCACAGCCGCAGCTTACAGCTCCTGAGTGAATCCACTTACAGTTCATCCCGGGATGTGGTTTTATGTCATTGTTTTTACTCCTTCCAAAATTTATTATAGAAAGTATGTTTGCCTTTTTCTTGACCTTCTTGGTATTTGGGCCTTATGAAAATTGATCAAGCTTTTCTTGAATTACAGGTCAGTGCGAAGCCACCCCTGGCGGTGGTGTTATTTAGAAGCTAGTCTGAATTTCAGGTTGTAGCTGGACCTCTTCCATGCTCTCTATATTTCAAATCAGGAAGAATATTTTCAGATGGAGAAGAAAAGCTGTGAATACTTTGCAAGTAATAGTATTTTCCATGTAAAAGTGAAAAAGTAGTGAAATAATGAGACGTTAGTATTTTAAAGCATGACCTTCTTTTAGATGGTGTACATGGGGAGCTCAAAGGAGGCATGAATTTTCACCCCCAGGTAAGATCCCATCACAGAGGAGGCTTGGAGGGAAGCAGCTTACGGTGCTGGCACCGCAGAGACAGGCAGGCGGGCAGCTCTGAGGCAGGGTGGACGTAGCTGTCTCTGCTTAAGAAACATTTTGATCTGAGGCTGAATTTAGAGTATCCAAGCATAAGTGCACAGTGCAAGATGATGAAGCAAGTGCATAATGTTAGCAAATAATCTGCAGCTCAGCATGCCACTACACACTGCTACACGGCTGTGGTGTTAATATCTCCTACACCGAAATGGCTGCAACCATTTCATAAAGCAGGAGCATTGCTTCAAGCAAATGAGGCAGAGTTTTGAAGAGAAAACCTGAAGTGACACAGTTGCACAGAAAGTTTCGTGTGCCCTGTCTTTCACCTTTTCAGTCCTTCACCTCTCTGCATGTCTTCATCTCTGAGACAGACAGTGGGTATAAGGCGGCACTGCTCGGCTGTCACTTCAGCATCTGCCAGACCCGTTACCAAGGTCTGTCACTTTCATGTCTTGAAAGTGACATTTTTGCTCATCCTTTACCCTGGTCACTTGAAAAGTTTTGCTGGACAGTGGCTTGTTTGCATAGGAAATCTGCTCTGAAGACAAAATCATACTATTTCTAGCTCCTGCATTTTAACTTCTCCCTGCTTTACCTTTGCAATGAGCATTCCTCTTGTAAAGATTTCCTTAACCCTTTTTAAGCCCTTTTTTTAATATAAAACATTGCTGTTAAAGGTCCATTTTGCCTATTGTAAGAAATGTGCCATATTGGAATTAGTGACTGAGTTTTAAATATGGAGTTGATATGCTGTAAAATCTCAGTCGCAGTTTGCAATAGATTTAGATTTAAAACCAGCAAAAATGTAATTGTGGGATAAAAATTGGCGATGTTCGTAGCCTAGGAATTATGTTTCAGACTTTGAAAGGAAAATGGTTTGGCTTATTTTTTTCCACTTTCAGGAACACTATTATTTGCTGACTTAGTAGTTTCAGATGCTGTTAAATGAAAAGAATATTTTTCGAGTAAGTGTATTTTGCAGGTGCTTTGTCCTGGGATGTCTCTTGGAGTTTTACAGTATGACTATTTGTGAAAGCAACAGGTCACAAACCTTCATAAATTGGCTTCCAGCCAGCCAGGAGTGAGCAGCCATGGTTGCTGGTGTCCCTGTGTACAGCTGCCCTCACAGGGTGCCACCGGCCTGCCCAGCCCAGCATTTTGCCTTGCTGGGTGTGTGGCTGCAGCAGGTGACAGCATGCAGTGATTCTTTTGGAAATAATTGTGTTGTATTTCATGCAAAGCAGAAGAAAAAGGACTCAGCTCCTGCAGTCTCAAGCATAAATGACCTGGCACATTGCGCATATGCAGCCCAATCTTAACTGAAGTGTTGACTTGACTTAATTACCAGAACTGGGACTTAGCTGGGCACCCAAAAAAGTGGTTAGCTGGGAGAGGTTTTCTCTCAGCAGCAGCCTGTGGGCCTCTCAGGCGATGAGTAAGAGAGAATGTTTTACATATCGTAGGATTTAAAAAAAAAAAAGTTGTTACTGCCTCAGACATTTTTTATTTTTTATATATATAACACCATATATTATTGTTACTGTCTCAGGCATGCATTTAGGTCAGCTATGAACTTCCTTAAAAAGAAAAAACATCCTTTTCATGGTGATTCTAATTAAGAGGACACTCTTTCCTCCTTCCCTTTCCCTCTCTCTCCGAATCAAGAGGCAGAGCCCTCAGTGTGAGCTGCGCTGAAAATGATTGAGACACAGAAATTCAGCGGAGTGAGAGCTCCTGTCAGAGAACACTGACGATTTTCCTGTCACTCCACTCCATCTTGGTATGGACAAGGCAAATTTTATTTTAGTTTTATTTTAATTTGATTACTAGACATGTCAACTGCCTCTATTAAAAAACCCCAGAACCTACCACTTGGTCGTGTGCTGTGGAGTTTCAGCACATGTAGCCACGAGGTGGAAGCTATCTTGGAAAGCTGAGGTCTAGGCTACCCCTTACCACTGCCTACGTCTTGTAGTCGCTCCAGGAACAACTGACTGTCCTTGAGGAGTGGTAAAACTGGCCATACACACACCTGAAGTGACCCAAGTAAATAACTTCTTTTAAAGACATGATTGCTTTTCTGCCTTTTATTTCTTTAGGAAAAGATAAGATAGGGTTTTTTCAAGATACATTTTTTTCCTGCCCAAAACTTTTTTTCTCACCATTTTTTTTCTCACCAGAAATTTGCATTTCAAACGCTAGAAAATTATTGTTGATGTTTTTGTTGAAATAATGAAACTGTAATTTAGGGGTTTTTTTTTCAAAACAATTCTGACTTGTGGTCAAATACATTAGTCCTTGCATCTTTTTTCTTCCTTCCACCTCTTTCCAAATGGAGAAACCTTTTTAGGGAATTTTCCTTATGCCGGTCAGATGCTTTTTCCTGCCTCCACAGTATCATTGCAGTAAAGATCAGAGGCGCTGGATCGCAAAGGTGCTCTGTGGCCATACATTACGATACGTGACCTGTCCCAGGGGCATTTCTATTTAAGACAGCATGCAACAGGGAAATGCAACAAACATTTGGAGAGAGGAAAGGAGAGCGTTTTGATGGTGATAAACACAAAAGTGAACATTGGCTGTTGTTTCCAAGAGTGATTATAATAACCTGGGAGCTGGTTTGCTTTTGTTTTTTGAAAATGCTCAAATATGCATTTTGGCGCTGGAGTTGCCCAGAAAGAGATGGTGATAAACTTTAGCCTCTGCTGCCTTCCTTCCACCATTGACAGTCATCCCTGCTGTACAGTACATGCCCAGGGCAGGGGTTGGGAGATCATCTTTTTTCCCCTGGCTTGTGCTGTAATCTATGGGAAGGCGATTTTATGGATTCACAGGAGAAAGCCCTGTTGTGTTTGAACACTGGTATGGAGAAAAGTGCAGAGACAACTTATGGCAGACATTGCTTGTACATTAGAATTTACAGATCAGTCTTTCTTATCTGGAAACTTAGAGTAAAAAATATAACTGTTTCAATTCAGCAATGACTAGATTGATATGTATCAGCACTTCATACCATGTTAACAGTTTCTGAAGTCATATATGTATATCATCTGTGTTGGTAACATCCTGGGGCCAGACCAAGGTCTTAGAACTGGTTTGTTTGGGTTTTTTTTTTCTGACTTGTCAAACATGAAAGAGAGGCAGGAGAAATGCTAGTCATAGATGAAGGTTTTACAAGTATTTCTTGTTCACTTGATGTAAAATAAATTCTTTACAGCGTAACTGGAATGTCTTTGCACATATTCCAGGAAGGTTGTACCCAGCTTTGGGACAAGAACAGTGCCTTTCCAAATAACATACAATTAACTTGCTGCCAACTTTACATACAGCCTTTAGTCAGAGATGTATGTCATTTCTATTTTACAGCTGTCCAGACACACTTTTAAAAACCCTAAGCCCTATACACCAGATGTTACTTAGTCCGGTGTGGTCTACCTTGGACCCACTCCAAACCTGCCTGTATATAATTTTCAAGTCCCAACAGCCCTGCAGTGCTAGAAGATAAAAACTGACCATAACTATACCCTTTCATATTACTCAGAGCTCAGTTTAATTATCTGAAACACTACCAGATAAATAGTTCAATCAGAAGAATTCCACCTTAACGTTAACTACTACCGCATCCATTTTTTTCTAATTTGAGGCAGGTTTTGGATTACTAGCTCTGAAGTCTGCAAAGTTCCAATCAATGATTAATATAACTATCTAGAGAGGGGTTTTTTCCTAAATTGTGAATAATGGAGTGTGTTTATATGGCCTTATTGGGCAAGGCACTCCATGAATTTATATGATTTAGTTTTATGTACAGATGGGTGGGGTATGTGTGTGACTTGGACTTGATATTTTAAAATCTCATGCCTTTAATTTTGAATAGGGTCACCTCCAGGAAAAATATGATTTAGAGAGCTGCTAGGCAACCAGTAGTTTCGACTGTACCCTCTCAAGAAAGCATGTTTTTTCAGTCAGCAGCATTTAAGCATTTGCTTATGGTCAAGTGAATGCTTAGGTGCTTCCCTGAAGAAGATGTCAGTAACCCAAAGATGGTTTTAAATCAGTGCATTCAGTGCCTGTAGAGTCTCTGTCAGAGACCTGCTTCTGACTGTAGCCTGGCTCTGAAGAGGTATTTAGGTTTCTAGCCCTCCTTGAATAGCTTTGTGGGCCTGAGCCCTTGCCCTGAAAACTTAAGGATTAGAAATATTCTGAAGTTCTGTAAATATCCCCACTTTATTTAGACAGCATTTTCAACATGTCCACTATTATCTCATATTACCTCTGTATTTAAATATAAAAAATATTAGAAAAACATTTTAATAGTTTGTTTATTTTGCAGTCATTGCTGATTTTCTTACTATTTTCCTTTATTGGTATATGAGTTTTCTGCATATATTGGCTGTGATAAAATTGTCTCACTTGTCTTTGATGAAATTTTTTATTTGTGTTACAAAACTGTTCCTTTAGTTTTGGAGCAGAAAAGTTTTCAGGGAAACAGCAAATCGAGGAAAATATTAGTGAGCATTTGTAAGAAGTGGTGACTGGTGCTCAAAATGTGTAATTGATGGAAGCAGAAGCCACTTGGTTATGGATTCATTTGATCAGCACACAGGAGCAAGTTTAAGACCCATGTGTCAAATTAGAATGAACGAACAAGTTTGATTTTGGATATTAAGTATTAACCACATTCCTTTTATGAGCAATCTATGGGTTGGCTGTAATTTCCCTGAATGATGCATTACATTTCAAATAGTGGTACTGCAGGGTAAACCTAAATCAGATAAAACTGTTTAATGGAGGAAATAGATATTTCTGGCTCACTCTGTGAATAGCTGTTTTCCTTTAAGATTTTTTTAATAGAAATAACAACAGTAATAAGAAGTATTTCCAGCTAATGTATTCTCTTTTATAGATTTCTTTTAACTTAGGTTAATTAGACCCCTTGCTTCACATGTTTCTCCTTTTTGATTTAGATTGTCTTCTGTTTCAGCTTTCTTTTCAACTTTCAATTTTGTGATCTCCTTCATAAGTCAGAATTACAGAGTACTGCAGATTTTTGCCCCTTTTTGCCTTGCATTTTAAGAATACTTTTGTTTGCCAAGCTGCCTCCATATTTGTGGCTACGGCTCCCTGCTCCGCTTTCTCAGGGCTCCATTTGAGCTCCTGCTAAAACTGAAAGCTTTGGGTGAAATAAATCTAAGATGTCAGTGACTTAAAGCCCAGTGCTGTAAGTTTAAGATGTTTGCCTAATATCACATCACCGAAATGGAACAGATAAAGATGAAGTGTAAAGTATATGTAACGTGGCTTGCAGTTAAGTGCAGTAATTGGAGAATGCAGGCAGCAGATCTGGGAAGGTGATAAGGTAAGCAAAAGCTTCTTGGGAAAGGTAAACTATCTGAAGAGCTGACAGTGATATGCACTGACTGGAAGGAACCCAAAATTGTTTTAGCCTTTAAGCATCCAACAGACATTGGAGTAATTGAGTAATCATACTCTCCGGGTCCAGTATTCCTGTCACTGATACCCCATGCATCTCAGTTATTGGTGTAATTTGAACCTGATAGCCACATAATAGACCAAATTCTCTTCTCTACTTTTCATAAGTTGCCCTGTTGTATTCAATATGAAGAATGTTTGCTTAAGTGCGATGAGCAGGATTTGTGTCATGAGGCTTATTTTCTTTCTCAAAAATGGTATCCTCTGCTGTATGTGCTGTTCAGCACCATAGAAGACAGAATCTTATTCTAAAGGAAAATACCCTGAAGCACCATAGATTAGTTTAAATTCTCAAAAAGGTGTAAAGTTTTCAGTTTCTTCCAGTGTTTAGGCAGTGTCCCTTAATGTTTACACCAAAAATTGTCCCCAAGTCTCTCTTACTTTTGGTGCCAGTGCTTTGAAAGCGTGTCAGATTCTGCATCGTAAAAGATGACGCCTGCCCCTACGCATTTCTCAGAATGACAGCTTCTACCTTTCAAGGGTTATTTGGGTCAGAAATTTTCATTAAAAAATATTTGAGTACATGCCACATACCTTGTCTGTTTATTCAATCTTAATATTCAACAAAACATTTCAATATTGCTAAGCAGCCAGATCAGAATAAGCTCATTGGAGCATGGGAACATCTTTTTGTTCTGGTTTTGTATATAGCACCTCATACACTGAGGCTCAGAGTGCATAGGCTGTACTGCGGTGCAGAGAATAAATACTAATAATCAGGAGAGCTTTAAGGTGTGACTTCTGCAATGAGCGTACAGCTTCGTGAAACAATCTGGCCCTAATTTTCCCAGTAAAACAGGGGTGGTGGGCTTGCTCGCGTCTCCCTAGTACCAGGGTGATTGATTAATATGTATGAAGTGGTATGTAACAGGTAAAATGGATCTGATCAGCCCCACAGCCTGCAGTGGGTGGAAAGTCAGGCCCACAGCTTAATGCAGAAAATTGCCCCTTGCAGAATTTTTCCAACTAGTAGTAAATATGTGGTGGGGGAGGCTTTTGGTAATGTTGTTTCTTGAGATTATGTGATTTAGTTAAGCTTGGGATTTGTTCAGGAGGTTTCTTTTGCAAACTCCCCCCACTACATATTTCCTTCTGCCCCCTCTGCTCCCTCCAGCAATAAGGACACTTTCAGGTTGGCTCTAGTAAAGTAGCACTAGTCCAGTAAACTAAATTAGTCTTTACAACTTCTAGTAAGCTAAACAAGACACGGCACTGCTGTGCAGTCAGTCATACAGCGTAACTGGTAGCAACGCTTTTTAGCATGGTTTGGGCTGTGACAACCATCGTTTCTTCATGGAAGGATGCCCATGGAAAGGGCATCCCCAACAGTCTGGGGAAGAAGATGGCCAAGGGACTCTTCCAAGAGCCAGCACGGATGAGAGCACCCTCTTGGAAGAGCAAGGGGGAGGGTACAGCTGCATGGGCACGAGTTGTGCTGTGCAAAGCCAGAAAAGATGTCTGGCACATTGTGTGTAATAAAATAGCAACAGGTAAGTGTGCATCTGGTGAAGAGGGACAAAAAGTGTTTTCTGGTTGTAACCCAGTTCTGTTCACTGAGGGTCCGTATGTAGCTGAGATATCTTGTCCTCTTTATACTAGGAAGTGGCATACCAGTCTCCCAACCTCTAATCCTCCACTCCATCATCATTCCTGCAGATAGCAGCACCATGTGTCTGTTGCTCCACCTAACCAACAAATCACCTTCCCACATCTTTCAAAGTTTTCACACCTGGAAAGAGGAGTGAGGTTGCAGGGAGAAAAAAGGGTTGAAGTCCACCTAGCATCTCTAAGACATGGCCTTTCTTATCTAACTGCACAGCTAAAGCTTATCCTGTCGCTTTCATCGGCTCATATCTTGATTTCTGTACACACTTTTTCTAGTTTTGATAAATGCAGTCTTGCCCTTCGCTTCCATAGAGCATGTTGCTGCATGGGTAATCTTTCTGCCTTGTTCCTTTGACTGTGACACTTCTCTTTGTAATCCTTCCCTGGCTCCCTCTTTATCATCTAAAAAATAAACTCCTTTGTCTCAGTTCTTAAAACCTTTCAAAACTTTATCTTCATCCTGCCCGTCATTCATTATAAAGGATTGATTCCAGCTTCCATTACCCACTTGGTATATTTTCAGACAGACAGACACTGCCAAACTCTCTCCCTCGCTGTCCCGCAGCGTGGTCAGGACCTCTGTCCACATCCCCATTCTTTGCAGCCATATGCTGATCTTCATTTTACCCACTGCCTATGGAAAACTAGACAAATATGAAGTGTCACTGACTATTGATAGCTCATATGCCTTTATACTGTCTTGCCAATCTATATCTATCCATTCCTTTTGTTTAAATTTGATTGAAATCCGAGGTTTGCAAATATGTTTAAGCTTGTCAGACCTATGAATTTTAACAGGACATATGAAGCTCAATTTTTTTTGTGAATTTGGGTTTAAATTCCTCTGGAGGCGTGATGATATATATTTTTTAAATGAGACAGATCTAGGAATAAAAGTCTTAGGTGTTATTGTAGTACAGAGTATTTTTTAAAAAATAATAGTACTTGGAAAAATGCCTGACCCTACTTCTTTCTGCAGGAAATATACCCTATCTTCTGCTGCCTCACAGTGTTTGTCTGTTTTCATATGTACTGTTACACTTTTATTGGTCTGGAATAGTAGCTCCTGACCACTATTTCTGATTTCAGAGTAGGTGTTGATTCCAGCAGTTTCCCAAGATCGCTTTTTTAAAGTTAAAATCAAAACAGAATCTGGTTCAAGGATATGACTGAGAGAAAATGGTACATATTTGCCTCTGCTTAATTCTGAACACTGCTAGGGGAAAAAAAAAAAATCTAAAGCCAGTCTCTCCCTAAAAATTTCTTTTACAAAAAGTTACCTAAAAAGAAATTTACAAAAATCTAGGTGATTTTTGTGGCAAACCATTTTCTTGCTGCTTGCTTCCTTCTTTTACAAAACATACAATTAATTTCTTCAATGCAAATAATGAACCACAGATCATACAATATGTATGATTTTATTCTAAAAATGTATCCAGCTGCCTTAGAGATTTGTAAATGTTGGGATAATATACGAGATCGTCTTTCCCGGTGCCCCATAAAGGTTAGACTTTTCCATTGAGAGATGTCAGCTAAGGTGATTATGCTGTAAGCAGACTAAGCCTTGGGATTTCACAGCAGATCTCAAATGTATTCAGTAAGACTAATTAGCTCATTTTAAACAAGAATTTGCTATTTTGTTAAAAGAAGAGCACATTTATATTCTTTATAGTATTTCTATAGGACCAGTTCAAGGTAATTAAATGGAAAAACAATGTAATAAATTCTTGGAAACAATCCCCTATAAATATTGGTTTATCATTTGGCATTCTCCTCTCATTTCCACCGGATACCAGTGGGATTTGTATATCCGCTTCCTTTATGTTTCTAATTAAGAAACCACGTCAGATTTGTGGAAAACCTACACAATCTGTCACTTTGACTGCTGAGGAACGGGCATGCTTCCCTGACCCCTATCCCCATCAATCTGAATAGATCCAATTTCATTGATTTATATCGAATAGAATTTCATTGGTGGCTACTGCATAAATCTGCAGTGACTTTCACATTTTGTTTCACCTAAACGATGATCGAGTGTAATGTGTCTGTTTGAAAGTGACCTTGCTCCAATTTTTGAACTTTGGCTTATAACAGGGGAAAAAACAAGGTTTAGTCATTTTCATTCCCAAAGAGTCATAAAAGTCATCACTGAGTTTTGCAAGGTATTTGGTTCATTTAAACATTATTCCCCCTGAAGTCTGACATTCTACCATGCTTAAAATGCAATTTATTCAGAAAGTGGCTTTAATAAACGTAAGATGACTAATTAGGATAGGGTTATTGCTATTTTTTTAAATAATGTTTCTTCGTAAAAACATACCTCATGCCAGCACCACACAACTAACAAAGCCAAGTTGAAGTGCGTTAAAAAGTTGTAGACATTTTGTTTGCTTCTTTGTAAATGTTAAGATGAACATTTTCTCTGCTTTGGGCCGGACTTGCAAGAGGCTCGAAGGCCAGAGGCAGAAGGGTTATGGGGCTGTAACGCTCCCTCTCTTGCTAACAGTGCCCTGCACATTCCACTCCAATGCCTATGATGCCCTCACATCCTTGGCTGGCACCCGTAAATCAAACAGTCCGAGGGCAGGCGCCATGGCCTGGGTTGTGCCCGTGCAGCTCAACTCCTTTCATCTCCCAGACTGCTGCTTACTGGGAAAAGTCCTTGCTGCGTGCTGCCCCCGCAGCGTGCCTGGGCACTGGCTGGGCAGCTGCTGCCTGGGGTGGATGCAGCCTAATAACTCCAGTTATTAGCACGCTGGTGCTTGAGCCTGGTTCCTGACCCAGTTTGATTTCCCCGTATACCATAGTAGCGAGTGTTGCTGAATCAGGTCCCGCCAGAGACAGAGCACAGAACTGAGGAGGAAGCAGCGGGGGTGATGCTCTGCTGCTCCTTGGCTAGCCCTGTGTTTTCTGACACTCGTGTTTTGAAATGATACTTTACATCCCTTACTCAAATTACACTCATTGGCCTAGGTGGAGCACGCAGGCACCCAGGCTATGGTGTAATGCTGAGTCCTGATGTGATGCTGGCTTAAATCCTGCCTTCATTTGCCCTGATCCCAGGTATGTGACAAGTGAGCAAGGATGGTTCGGCTGCTCAGTGCTGAGTGCCTGCGTGCATGCCACCATAGCCTGCAAAGGTGAAGCATTTTCGGAGCAGTGTACTGGGTGTATAGTTCACCTCTGTGCAAGTAAACTAGGCAGTAGTCAGGGTCCTCCCTGCGTCAGGAAATTTTGGAGGGGTCCCTCCAGCTGGTGCAGGTTAGGGCTTGTCACAGGCTGGGTATCGCCCTCAGTGCCCAGTCCAGATGCAGCCCGTGTTGTCTGGGGGCAGGGTGCAGGAGTTCGATGGTGTGGGTGGGACTGTCCAGCGCCTGCTGGCCTCAGTGCCAGAGAGCACACCCAGGCACATTTACATCCTTAGCCGTCACATCACGTACAGTCTTCACAGTCAGCAAAAGCATCTAACAAACTTGATGTTTATACCTTAGAGTTTTATCCACTACTTGCCTCAGCCTGGGGAGCACATTTATCATCCACAGAGTGAATTAGGGTTCCTCTTCTAGATTCAGGACCAAAACCCGTGCTGATTTATTCCAGCTCACCCTCCAATTGCAGAAGGAGTTGGGGTGTCTGCCACTGGGTAATAGGTCACTGCACAGACAACCCGCTGAACCCCAAGACCAGTCAAATCAAGCTATGGCTCGGTTAACGTGACTTGAATCTCATCTGCATGAATTTAAATTGCACAGTTAAAGCCAGCTTGCCATGAAGCATGTTTGATGAAGTCTTATAAAGCACCTCTTTTTGCTTCTAGAAGAGAATATTTAGGTCAGTCTTTGGTACTCGTGAAGATCACTTTTTTCCTTGGTAGTTTATTCAAATACAATTTTTTTTGTATATTCAAATGCTTTCCTTCTGGTCACTGTAGTGCTAATTCCCATTCCAAAGCACTGACAAATGTGATTTTTGTTAGTGCAGGGTGTGCTGCAGGAAGCATTTTTGTAGTGTGAGATTTCATTACAAGAATCTGGAAAAGTTAAAGCTTTTCTATATTGTTTTAAAAGTGTGTAGGAGATGGATCACCACTGGGTTCCCCAGGTTCCAGGAGCAGGCTTCCCTGCCAGAGGTTAGTTAGCTAGTATTTAGCATGCTGTCACTCTCCTTAATTATGGGCACTGCAAAATTCCTCATCTAGATTAACATTTTATATGTAATTACTTTCCGTTCTGGAGTTCTGCATCATAAACTATTCACTTCAAGATGCCTAAAATGATAAACAAAATTTTTTACTCCAAAGTTGTAAATAACATCTCCAGACACTAAACTGTCGTGCAATTTTAACCCTTACCTTTCTTTAACCCTGACCGGTTTTTCAGTGTCCATCTACATTGATCATATGACTTCTCTAAGTCTACTGTTGCTTTGCAAACATACACATTATTGAGTTTTGACCAGTAACAGATCCCAGGCTTGACTGAATGGTTGCATGAACATGTCTTGATATTATAAACATAATTCCTATATTTTAATCTTTACATTCTTTCCCCTTTGGCATCAGACAAAAAGGGGAGAGAAGCAGTAATAATGAGATGTAGATGTTTCTTTGAATATGCTTTGTCTCCAAACACCTGCGGAAAGACCCTGAGCAGCCCACCTAGGGTGATACAGCAACAGCCAGGAATATGGCGTAGAAGCTCTTGCACGTGCTTGGAAATGGTGTTTGAAGTTGTTCAGGAATGCGCCATATGCACGATCTGTCTGACAGACGCTCAGCCATTGCCTGTGTCTGACAGTAACGAGAAGGAGGGTAAGGCAGAGAGAGGAGCAAATGCAGAAACACAAGATGGATCCCGCATACCACCATTCGTGTACTCTTGCTCTGGCACCTTCTGCCACGGCTTGGTCTCACCTGGGAGCCACAGACGAGCCAACATACAACTTCCCCTCAGTGTAGCAGCTCGGGCCACTCTGCCCAGCCCTCCTGCGTGAGTGGTGTGTCGCAGGCCTGGGGGCAGACATGGGGAGGGAACGTGTCCTCCTTCCAGGGGCCACAGGGTGCGTGTCCCCCGAGCTGTTACCCACTCCTTGGTTCCAGCCACAGGGACAACCTTTCAGGTGGAAGTCTGCAAATAATAGCTGGAGGGAGATCCAAGGAAAGCCCCACAAATGCGTTGATCCTAATGCTCTGCCACTTTAGGTACAGATGTAGCTTCGGTTAATACCGTAGGGCTGGATGCTGGGGGCTGTAAAGATTTACTCTTTGTTTGCTGACAGAGCTCTGAAACATTTGGAAAAGAATGGAGATTATTTTTATCAAGCCTGAAAAGTCCAGGGCAGTGTAATATGTTCATACTCTTGAGACTGAGGAATTATCTCTGACACTTTAGAGGGGAAGAAATTTTATACGCAGGACAGTGCAAATGTTATGCTGGAGACCTATTTTTAAATACATGCAGCAGTGATAAAATAAGGAAGTCTGTAAAAGGAATACAAAAATGATATGTTTATAGTCTCTTTTTAAGAGAGGCACAAACACCTCCAGCTTCCCCCAGTTCTGCTCAGGCACGGCCAAAGGGAGGGGGTTATGCCAAGGGCAAGAAAATGTCACAAGGTTGCACACGAAAAACGTCACACCTCTGCTTTACCAGGTATAGCAACAATTAACCTCGGAACCAAAATGTTTTCAAACTTCATGTCTATTAAAAATAAGCCAGCAGGCCGCAATCAGAAAACGTTAATTCTGGTCACAAAAGTTTCGCAACAAAACCAGCCAGATGCAAACCGATACCTATAATTTCTCTGGTTGCCACACGGCAACGCAAAACACGACAGCAAATGTTGCCAGTGCCAGTTCATAGCCTCACCCGGCTGTGCCCCCGGGGCCCCCGGGGCTGGCCGTGCTGGGCTGCCGGCTCTGGGTGGCCCTGCTTGAGCAGGGGGCTTGGGCCAGGCCACCTCCGGAGGCCCCTTCCCGCCTCAGCCGCTCTGCGAAGGGGTGGGCGGTGCGGTGTGTGGGTGCGGGCAGGTCTCCTGAGGTTCCAGCAGCGAAGGCGGTGACCGGGGCACGGGCTGCTGGCAGGCAATGGTTGGGCGATCCTGGATGGATGGGAGAGCGGGCCCAGCGAGGCCTTTGGGAGCCACTGTAGCACAAATAACAACTCGTTACTTAGTTCTGCAGTTCCCTGTGCCTGTAAATTACAGATAGCAATGACACATAAAAAACAAATATTGCAAGTGTTGCTTTATCTTAAAATTAATAGGCGCTGGGTAGATATCTGAGGCGAGTGTGCAGTGGTGCACAGAAGCTCATTTGTCATATGGGTTAGATTAGGCCCTGTGCATTCCCGCCGAAGCCGAGCGTCTGCTGCTGCTGCCGCTGCTGCTGCAACAGGATTTTCTCCTTGGCAGTTTATCTGCTGCTCCTCTTTCTCTGGAGGAGATCTTCTTTCTTACTGAAGGTTTAGTGGAAGGCTTCAACACACGTCTTGTTGATGGTACGTTGGGATAAATATGTGACAACATTTTTTGAGGGGAACGATAAATTTCTTTGCTTAAAAGTGTTCTGTCTTCATGTTTTTCAATAAAGACTAATTGAGACATTTTAAACTTTAATAGATCTAATTACAGATGGTGGGCTTCTGCCAAATAATTTGTTCTTAAATATCTCTAGGCCCGGGGGATTAATGTAAAAGCACCGAAGTAATGTCAGCATGTGAGAGAAAGGATCAGAGAGAGACTTTGCATGGGATGCAACCGAGAGAACAAAAATTAGGCCATTACAGCATGAAAAATATGTTAATGTGTTTTAATACAAGTTTATTCTCCTTCTATACCTGTCATCCTGGCAGTCTGCACGTGATGGGCCTAATGATCTGCATCCTGGCCATGGGTACACGCAGGTCCTGATTCATCCCTGGGTTATCCTGTACTTACACAAGATTCCCTAAGATCGGACCCCATGTATATCAGTAACACTGAAATACTGCAAACTGTCCCGTAGGCATTGTACTTACAAATACATTTTTGGTAGGGGTGATACTGCCACCCATTTAAAAGTCAGTGAAGCCGACTTATTTCCAAAGCTGCCTTTTAAAAAAATGCAACAGTGTAAAAAGAAAGGAAGGTTTTCACTTGCCTGTGATTATTTCACGTATCAGTTACGTGTGTGACCTCATTAATGTAGAGTCAGTTGCAAAGCGCTGTATGTTCTTGGTGCCGCTAGGAAATGCACCAAAAACGTTTTTGAAGCCCCTCTGAATTACAGTATCATGCAAGTAAGAATAAGGGCTTTTCAAAATCAGTACTCGAGATGTGCAGCAAGAGACACAAATCCACTAGCATCAGCTTAAAAGTCATCTCAAGACAATTATTCTCTTGGGGTTGTGCTACCCAAATTGTGATACATCTTGCTAAATGGATTTTAGCAAATTTGTGTAAATAACCTACAACACTCACCGGGGATGTTTTAGGACTGTAGTATATTCGGTCCAAGGGTTGGCAAATGTTTCACCCTTGTGTCTTGCTTTCCTTGCACGTAGTCACTCACTCTCCTTGTATGTATTCATTGCTCAATTTCTTTTTGACTCCTGTGGATAGCTCTTGAATATTTAAGTTTCGTTTTACTTTGTTATCACTGACTGTCAAATTTGAAGGCTTAGTTTCCAACACTTGGTTAAGCATCAGTTAAAATTTTGTTTTCCAGCTGTATTCCTCCATTTGATTTAGAAATGTGCTTTCTGCTAATTTGGCCAGTTAGGCCAGTCAAATCTAATTGCTTTAATGTTTTCTGCAAACAGCCTTCCTCAAACACTATTTGAAGATACATTGCATGATTTCCCTAACAAAATTGCTAATGGATGAAAAGTGGAATGTAAAATCACTGGAAAACAGGCGATTAACGGAAGTTGAATGGACTAGTTTGCAAAACCAATACCAAATTCTTTTCCTGTGGCCTTCTGTAGAACTGAAGAATGCACCCTCCTAGTATTACTTCATTATTTTCTTAATCTGCTTTAAGTATCGATCCTCCCTAACCATGAAGGGTGTTCCCTGTTGCATAATCCCTGCTTTGAGCAAGAGTTTGGACAAGGTTACTGTCACAGGTTCTTCCAACCTTTGTTATGACTGAACAGTAATCAGTAGCTGTGAAATGGAAGATTTTATTATTTCTTTTAGTTAAATTGCTTTTATTTAATATTTAATATTTTCATTTTTTATATATATACATATCTACTAAGAAGTGCATCCACCTCTGCTTTCTGTACGCTCCTTGCACTGAGACCCTGAAGCAGGCTGTCCAGTGTTCAGCCCTCAGTGAAATGCATGTGTTTGAGCTGTCCTGGAGCTCAGAACTGTTCAGCTCTTCAAGACCTGCAAAGTGGAGCTTATGGAGATGGTCATATCTGGTCCTGCAAGGTCAGGAAGACTCTTCACTTCTGCTAGGGTGCAACAGCATCCTTCAGCATAAATGCTGCCATTTCCTTCTGTATGTCATTTGGAAGCTGAAACTGTTAGCAAGGAAAAAAAATACACTCACTGTTCATTAATTAAAAATAACAGCAGACTCGAGTATTTATATAAAATAAGAACCTAATGTATGCTTGAAAATCTTGTATGTTCTTCTAATGTTATTAACTAAAGATACTAAATTTCTGCTATCAGCCCATGTACTTGATTACTGTTCACTCCTTACTCCTAACACACACTTGTAACTTTTCAATAGAAATTTTTCTTAATAATGGTTTTCTTAAAAAAATTCTCTTAAGAAATATTGTATACCAGTCCAAGTCCTCAGCTGATGCAAATTGCTCCAGGTCCATTGACTTCATCAGAGCTATGATGATTTACACCAGATGGCCCACCATGTTTGATATTATTACATTAAGGTATTAGCATATGTATAATTTACTTTGTACTTTTCTTTATCAGTCATATTTGCTTTCTATCAGCTTCAGTGGACTTTTGCAACTTTACTCAGGGCAATAAAATCCATTCCATGTGAGTAGTCATGTTCTGTAAAGGATAAATATCAAACTATTATCTACTAATATAGATAAAAATTATTTGGTGAAGGGTTTTTTAGTCTTAAGCCATATTTTAAGCAGATTTGTTATAGTAGGGAGCTGTGACTGTGACTGGAGTGTTCTTCATGTAAGGATATTGTATTTTTCTGTTTTACAAAAAATGTGTCTTTGAAATGGACAGCTCTATAGTAAATGCAGGCTATGTAAAATCATACATTTCACCTGCATTTCCTCTTGGGCAGGAGCCTTTTTTTCATTAATAGATATAAAATAGTAACCAGGTTGTCTTAGACTATAGATAAGGAATTCTGTCTTTTATAGTAAAGGGAAATGCAGTTAAAGTGCCTTCATAAATAGCCTATAGCTTTCCAAAGATGGGTTTTTGGTTTGGCATATTGACTTTGCATTTATGAGACAAATGTAAGAGAACATCTGGTTTGTTTTATCATTAATTCTGGGAATGTCCATTAATAATGCATTTTTGGGAATTGTTTTTGTTATTCCTGGAGAGCACTGTAATGAACAATCCTATGCTTGTTCTGTCGGGAGACACATTTCAGTTTAGAGGTTGTTTTGCAGACTTAATTATATTAGTTGCTATCTCCTTTTTATTGCCAGAAAGTGTGTACTATTAAAATGAATTGCTGAGAAAGCTGCCAGTGGCCATTGTGGAAAACTAAACTTCCTAGTAATTTAGAGAAGAGGCATTTTTCCTTTTTTTTTTTCCAAATTAAATGCAAAGGTTGTTTTTTTTTTTTTAATTCTGGCCTGTATTCATACAACCTTAGGAAAAACACAGTATTAGTAACATATACCTTTTTTGTTCCCAGTTATCAGTCTAGCTATGAAACAGTTATGAGTGGATAAATTGTTCTTGCTGTTGGCAGGAAAATGAGACATCAAACACCTCAATGTTCTTCTAGAATTCCTAGCTCTAGTGTAGCTGGATCACATAACTCTATAAATTGAAGCAAGATTTTCCCAGGTCAGTTAGGCAAGCAGTGGTACATGTTGGGTTGTGATTGAAGGCCCCACCTATGGCAGCTTGGCATGGTTAAGCAAAATCTGGAGCTCCCATCAAATCCCTAGGTGAAGCAGCTATAGGACTCAGTACTGGAAAAACTGTATTGTCTGGTGGTTAGGAGTAGAGTCAGGAAACATAGAGTCTATTCCCAATTTTGGTCTGATGTCTGATCCATGCAAAGTGCTTTACTTTATTTATAGCATTGCAATAATTAATCTAGTGTGAAGCTAATTAAAATAACATGAGATTCTTTCCCTTAACTTCCTGGGCATCAGATCAGACACACACACATACCCTGGGAATTTCTACCTCATGTCTGTTGTGGGGTAAACACTAAACCTTCATCCTCTTTTCTTTCTGTTTTCATTCTGTTTATTTACCTGAGAAAGAGCCTTCCGTAGATACCAACTGAGCAGTGAGGGGCAGGCAGCAGTGGGGCAGTGGGTACAGTTGACTGTAGCAGACAAGGTCTGTATGCACCCGTGGGAAACAACAACACAACACACAACTGAACTCCCAGCGGTCACGCCTGGGCTCAGAAACAGCGAGAAGGACCAGATCCAGACAGTTCAAACATCAATTTGTTAAAGAACCAGGTTTTTTTTTTTAATTACACTGTTTTTCTAAGCCCAGACTCAGATCAGCAGCCTTCTCTTTAGTGCATTTTTCCTAGAAAAGAGGGAAAGTTTCTTCATTTGCTTATGCATTCTACCAGCCCAGCAATGTATATGGCATCACTTACTGCACTGATTTTATATTTTTCCAGGACCAAGTATAGCAGCCTCTGAAGAGATCAGCAGCTGGGGAACATTTTGGATATCCAAATTCCTAGTGACCCCAGAGTAGTATTCCCAAACCTCTTGGCAGTTCCAAATTTCATGCCAAAAGTTGCATGCATCTGTCTTACATTTTGAACATTTGTCATCAATATTCTTATTTAATTTAAACATCCGCTTAGGGGGGTCATGTATTCTCAGTGAATAAAATTAGCTGCATGTAACCAATCTGTGAATTTGAGTTTAATCATAGAGCTCCGGTCTGGTTACAGATGTCTTTGTCCAAGGACTGTAGTTTACTACCGAATGCCTTCCCCATTAGCTTTGGGATTATCAAGCAAGGATTTATACCATATAGAAACCTTTTTCCTTTCTAAATACATAACTGAATGCTCTCACTGGGGGGATTAAATTCAGGCTCTCTGAAAGACCTACAGCTGGTTATCTCCTTTAGCACTGACTTTGCAATCCACACTAAGGTGAGGGGCAGGGCATGGTCTCACTGCCTCAGGAGCATAGCAAAGATCAAATTGCCAATGAAAGTCACAATTCAGTTCCTGCTCCCTATTGCTCCTGGGGGGAGGAACAAGGTTGCCACCACCTATTTTTCTGGGTCAGTTTATTACCTGTTCCCACTCTCTCAGCTGCATTGGCTGAAGCTTTGGGGATGCTAAATTGAAGCTCCACTAGCCCTTGCTTCTTCGTGTCTGCCTCCACTGCTCCTTTTGCCTGTGGTGCTTGCTCACTGCCCTGCACAGGTGCAAGAAGGAGGCGCGCAACTGAGCCTGTGGAAAATGACGGGGTTGACTCTCCCTTAAATGTCATTGTTAGGATGCAGTAATTGGTCCCAAACTCCTCAAATCTTTCTTTATATCATAAACATCCTGCACAGATGTGATTCCCAGTTCTTCACATAGCAGAAGTTAATTAATTCATCACTGCAGTTCATTTTAGGAGAATTATAGCTTTGATGTGACAGTAATGGCAGTGTGCTAGCAGTGCATAAACTACAAACATTTTAATTAATATTCTTATTTTTATCATATCAACATTCCCAAGGAAAAGGCAGAAACAAGATCTGATATTCAGCCTCTGCTCTCCATCCCAGTGTAAATAGTGTCTATGTATTTGTACGATGTTTAGCTCATAGCATATGTAAGCCATGATGGATGTTGACCTATTCTGCAGATGAAACTGCAGTCCATAAGCTAGACTCTCCCACAGTCATCATTAGATCTAGAACCAACCCTCCTTAAGGAAGAAATCATTCATACAACCCTTGGAGCTGAAGGGTTTGACTGTGGTCCCCGTACCTCCAGAGTCCAGGAATAAGTCCATTGAATTGCATGCAAAACCAGCTGATTTTGATGTAGAATCAGTAAGAGGTAAGGATGAAATGAATCTGAGGTCTCTTTGCTGTGATGATGCATACAGGTTTCCTCTGTCTGAAAGACATTGGATTCCTCAGTCAATACTGAGTTTCCATGTGGAGCAGCACGGTCTCATTCCTCTTCAAGTATTAGGAAGGACGGTGGCCTCAGACAACTCTGAGCTGCGCTGTGAAGGCCCAGTGTATACCAAACTGAGTCCAAATGACATGGTGAATACTTGCTGTATATTTTTCCTGAACCTTTTATCTTTAAAAACAATACAAAGCTTTCAAATATCTTTGAAATACTGAAAAGATACAAATATGTGAATCCCTGATTTAGGGGATTGCTCTGGATAATGCCTGGAATTAATGAAGTATTCTGTTGTGATAATAAGTTCATACAGAAAGGAGAAATCAAGGGTCATAAAAATTACTTTGCTAAGGGATCCATGAGGAGCAAAATGATTGATGTACGTGAGCTGTGGAACGAACTAATCTTCCTTCAGGTAATCCTGAGATGTCTTCCAAGACACATACTCTTCAGTCATTCATTAACATCACCAGACCAAATTCTTGAAGTATTTTTACTCGTCACAGTGGATTTAATTCAATTCTGGCTTTTGCACTGCCTGTATTAAAGAACCCCCAGGAGCTGAACCAAGGTTGCTCAATGCAGCACACAGGCACTTGGAGGCCAGAGGAATACACGTTGTATTTATCTTCCTCAGTTGTCACTGTCTGACAGAAGAGCATAGAGCTGTAATTTGGGCTATGGGATGTACGCCTCCACCGGCACTCAGCCAGGCTGATGGGGTAGTTTTCTCTTATGCATCTTTTCACAGAGACCCTTCTGAGATGAACTGGAGCTACAGCTGGAGATGGTACCTTTCTGCACCCTTGCAGCTAGAGTACAGTCCACAGTGGCTGCTTCAGATCCAATGGTCAAAATTTACTTCCTTAAAATCCCATTTGGGAGCTGTTTGAACTCATGTTCCCAGCAGTACCTGGTAGGTGTCTGATATTTTGCACCAGGTATGTGCTGTGTTGGGCTGCACGACACCTCTCATATCCCAGACTGGGCATTTCCTTTCCCCTCTGCGTTTCCGTGTTGCCCACTCAGGCACTGCCTGAACACACCTAATTGTCTCCCACACACAAGTCTTTCCCTCTTGCCCCAGCCACTGCAGCACATGGACATCCTATCTCCTGGGACATGGGGCTCTGGCATGCAAATCTGTGTCTGCTTGACTGGACATAGCCCAGAGTTTCTTATCTCACTTGGTGTTCTGGGGCTCCTCACTTTTCTGTGTTTTTCTCTCTATGCTGTTCCACTTTCTATCAATTTACTAAATAGTCATTAGCATAAAACCTGGACCCTGGTGACTTTTATATTCCACTAGCAGTCTCCTTGCTGAGATTAAAGCCAGTCCTGCTTCTTTTCTCCTTTGCCTCCTCCAGGTTCATCTGACTGTGACTAATACAAATAAAATCAGAAGATGGATTTGATGTTCTCTCTTGATTTCAGGGTGAGAACACCAGAGCTCTACTACTGCACATAAAAGGCACAGAGCTCCTCCCTTACTGTTTTCCTGGTGGAAGAAAAGAAATGACCCAACAATCACTTTTCTTCACTCTGTGGCTCCCCAGAAAAGATGGATGTCAACCAGTAATTTTTCTGAGGGATGAGGATTAGTCTATACCCTTCTCCACTGCTTTTTCTGTTACGTTAAGCACACGTTGGATCTGGGATTTGAGGCTCAGTGCTGAGAAACCTGAACTCTGCCCATTTGCTGCTGAAGGCAGTGTGGGCCACAGCCCAGAGAAGGGACATCAGCACCAGGCAGGAGCCACCAGCAACCCAACACTGCCTGCTGGTGCTGGCACTCTGCCCACTGGGAAGCTGTGATGGGGGCACAGGGTACCAGGAGCAAAGTGACAGTGACCAGGGGCTGCAGGTACCAGGAGTACCAGCAACCGTATTTTGTCATCTCCCTGTCAGTGCTACATGTGTGTGCAAAATCATCTGTTTGTCAGAGGATCTGTAACAGGAACAGCCAGCAAGGGTTTGTGCCCACTTTCTGCCTCCCAGGCTATTTTACAGGTATGCAAGCTGCTTGGACAAGAAGCAGAAATTGGTGAAACAGAGAGAACTAAACCCTCCTCCACATCACCCTGCTTCAGCCCAGTAGCCCTGAATCAGACAGAAGCAAAATGAGAGGTCTCCTAATGTGGGAGCAGATGTCAGGCTCTGTTTTGTCATGACAGCCACCCCACCCGGGCCAATGGCCAGGACACAGGGTAGGGGTCCCTGTTGTTAGCTGCCTCCAGGCAGCCACTGGAAGGGGTGTACAGGAGGCCTGCAGCTGGGGGCTAGAAGCTCACAAGGGGCAATGAGCACATCTGGAACAAAATAAGGTCCTAGAGACTCCTGAACGAAAGGAGCTGTGAGCATCAGTGAGGATGACATGAGCCAGCACAGCCCAGAAAACCTCCAAGGAGCAGGGCTGGAGGATGTGCCCCATCCTGCAAGGATACGAAGGAGCTTTGCTTTAAAGCCTTTTACTCAAGCAGCCTCATCCAGACATTCTGAGTTTTCTCCTGTTTACTGACTTTAATGTTTGGTTCATTATTTTGTTCTGTAATAAAAAATGCTTTAGGGATTGGAGGTCTTCTGGTATGCTGGCTTCACAAAAAGTCTGAAGCAGCTTCACTTCAAACCTCTTGCCAGTTCAAGTCCCATCACAGCATTCAGCGGGGAATTGAAGAGCTGGATATGTTTCTCCTGTCTCCAGGCTTAGCTCACTGTCTAGATTTATGTCAGCTCAGAAAAGCTGGGATAATTTAAAAAGCTGGAAAATAATGTCAGCTGTTTTAAAAGAGCCCAGTGGACCTGGGGATTGGTACATGTGGGGTTTGTGGTCTGGACAGGGTCTGTATGTGCTCTCTTTAATGTCATTCTCATGGTTGCTAGGACAGAGCCGAACTTCCAGAGGCTTTTCAGGCAATCTCAGTAGTCTTCCCAGTCCTGCCAAAAACTAGTCTCAGAATTAATATCTTTTGTTTCTCAGCTGTCAACTTTCCTTTTAAAGCTTCTAGACCAAAAATACATCCAATTTTGTTAGCTGTAATAGTGACTTGGACAAGCAAGCTCTAAGTACAGTGTGGATGCCCCTGGCTACGGAAGGTATTTGGCTCTGCATGGATTCTGTAATCCTTTTGAATTTAATTATTTTTTCTCTAATCTCCACTAAAGACCCCATAGCCACAGGACTATAATATCATCTCCAAATCATAATAACACCCCCAAATCAAATCCCTAGGTTCTCCTCCGAAGCATGGAACGAGGACAGGCATCCACGAAGCTGACAGCATTGCCTTGAACAGGCCCCTCTCCCTGTGAGTGGAGTACACTCAGGGCAAGTGTCTGTCCCAGATCACTCACTTTGCCCTTCAGTGTGAAGACTAATCTCTCTCCTGCACAGGGCCTTCAACTCTCCTCTGAAAGTCAGTGCCAGCAAGCCATTTGGAAATCTGTCTGTGGCCATTCCCTGCTTTCAAAATATGGCTACTCCTTTCACTGGCTCCAGTTCATGTTTAAAAGGAGGAGTTGAGCTCGGCTCTCCTACATCCTGGTGGAGGGAGCACTCTCTCTTGTTGGCGGGATGAGACAAGGATATAAGAAGGGGGAGGCTGGCAGGGAGGCTACAGGCATGTCCTGTCGTGGTCTGCAGGTCCTGGTGCACCCTGGCATGAGCAAGGGGCCTCACTGCACCTCAGCAGGACCGTGCAGCCGTCCCTTGGCAAACCTTAACCCTGTGAAAACTGAAGCACTTATAAAATGTCAGTGCCTCCTGGGACATGTAGTAGCTGAATCTCAGCTTTGGTCTTAGGTATTTAGCCTGGGATTGAAGCAGAATTTGTCCTCTTCTCTGTGTTGTACTACTCTCTTTCAGATTTGTTTAAACTCCACAAGTTGGCCTTTCTTGTTTTTTCTTGAAACCAGTAGCCATAACTAGTTCTCAAGTTTTCCTATCTATAGGAACCTCATACGTCATGAAATGTGAGTGTGACATTATGCCTGCGGTAATAGAGATGCTTCACATGAAGGTTGCCTTTTTTGGTTAGCAATTGCAAAGGGTGAGGTGCAAAGGCCTGTACATACTACAAAATGATGTAATTTTCACACTGGGATCTCTTTTACAAAACATGACGTGAGTTTCCATGACGCGGATTAAATTATTAGTAGGTAAACTACAACATTAAGTAAGTGGAAACAGCTAATTGTGTGAGAGGAGCAGGGAGAAGGTTACAGCCAAGGGTTGTGTGATTTGTCTTGTCACTCCTCATATATTTAAGCTCAACATGACCCGGTAATGTGTGCTGGCAGCCAAGAAAGCCAACCATATCCTGGGCTGCATCAAAAGAAGCATGACCAGCAGGTCGAGGGAGGTGACTCTATCCCTCTACTCGGCTCTTGTGAGACCCCACCTCGAGCACTGTGTTCAGCTCTGGGGCCCCCAACATAAGGACATGGGCCTGTTGGAGCAAGTCCAGAGGACGGCCACGAAGATGATCCGAGGGCTGGAGCACCTCTCCTGTGAAGACAGGCTGAGAGAGTTGGGGTTGTTCAGCCTGGAGAAGAGAAGGCTCTGGGAAGACCTTAAAGCAGCCTTCCAGTTCCTGAAGGGGGCCTACGAGAAAGCTGGAGAGGGACTTTTTGCAAGGGCATGTAGTGATAGGACAAGGGGTAATGGCTTTCAACTGAAAGAGGGTAGATTTAGATTAGATATAAGGAAGAAATTGTTCACTATGAGGGTGCTGAGGCACAGGAACATGTTGCCCAGAGAAGTTGCGGATGCCCCGTCCCTGGAAGTGTTCAAGGCCAGGTTGGATGGGGCTTTGAGCAACCTGGTCTAGTGGAAGGTGTCGCTTCCCATGGCAAGGGGGTTGGACCTAGATGATCTTTAAGGTCCCTTCCAACTCAAACCATTCTATGAATCTATGATCCTATGATTTAGTTAGCCACAAGCACTTTTGTTGCCTGTTTGAAGCTACTTGAGAGCAAACTTTAAGGAGAAGCTCCACAGATGAGGTATGAACACGGCAAGATGACTTACAGTCAGGCAGAGAGTGTGCTCTGCAGCGCTCCTTCACTTGGGAGCAGGCAGCAGGGAAGGAAGCTGTCTTGGAGGTTTTCTCTCTGCACGATGATGGACAGAAGTTATACTAAAGGGACGTGTAGAAGAGGCCAAATTCATGAGAAAAGGATTGTGGTCAGCTGTGTTTCAGATCAGTTGAAGATGATGAGGCAAGAGGGTAAGGTCAGAGGTCTCTCCAAGGCAGGTCATTACAGACAGCTGTGAGCGTGGTGTCAGGGGCAGCAAGGGCAGACACTGCACGTAGAGCAGTTTACAACAAAATTGGAAAAAGGCTCCAGATGGTGGCTGCAAACAGGGCTGCCAGTGCTCTCTGGGAAGAAAAGGCGATGAGGTGATAACTTCAGAATCAAGTGAAGTCAAAGAGCTGTTCTTCGAAAGCAGAGAGATTAGCTCTCACTTTATTTTGAGAGGAAAGAAGCACATGAAAATGACAAAGAAAAAAAAATCCATATTTTGTCTATTTTAAAGGAAGGCTACAGTATCGCATTAAAATCTCCCCCTGAGCTGCTGTTTTGTCCTTGTGGTCCAGCTTCCTGCCTTGGGCTGGTTTAAGCCTGCCAAAGCCTCGCAGCTCCTGGTTGCGCTTGGCTTTCGCAGGCTGACTCACTGGAAACTCTGCTGCATCTTCTTCTGGTGTTTTTCCTTATAGTGTAAGAGCTCCTTGCAAATTAAAACGCTTCCTGCTGGAGACCTAATCCTGATCCATTTCAGTCTCCTCTGAATGAAATCCATTTTTTCTGTATTATCAATATCATATCAATTAGATTTCTTTTCCAAGGCTGATTGGAGGCTGATCTAGGCAGGCAATTGTCAGGCCATCCACATCTTTTCTTTTAGATCAGATCCTTGCTTATAAAGCAACAGTTAATGTATCTTATTATCCACAGAAGTACTCAGATGATTTTATTTAGTCACATCAATCAATGATTATTTCAAGTTGTCAAGACTTTTCTCCAGACAACTAGAAAAAGTTTTTAAAAAATATACTATTATTTAGTTTTTATTATTTGGTTTTCATTAGGAGAGTAAGCCTGTGAAAAGCAGAATTTTCAATGGATAATTGGTGGAGGTTTAAGAAAGCATTCCAAGTGGATTTTATGATCAGGTGCTTCTTTATAGCCTTTATACTCACTGAGGGTAACAGATTCAATCTGAAGGGGGATGTGAAGGTCACTGCAATGTTGAACCACTCTGGAATGAAGGATTGACATAAAGGTTCAGCTGTAAAATGGTACCTACAACTTACTCAAATTCCTTTAGGCATGGTTTACTAAGAGCTGTGAATGAAACAGTGTGTATCCATTGCTTGACAAGGCTAGAGGCTGTATCCTAGGGATGGGTTATGAAAGGTAGTTATGATTTTTCTTGGATATTTCCTATTCCTACTTTGCAAACCTTTGAGGTAATCATAAATATCTGACCTAATGGAAGCTGAATAGTGCTCAGTCTTTGAGATCTGAAGTTTGCTTTGCACGCCAGATAGTACTTCATTAAAGATTGCCTGACAGCTTTCTTGGGACCGTCTCCTCAGCTGGTGGAAATCTGTGTAGTTCCACATGCTTCAAAGGATCTGTCTTTCTTTCCTCCTCTTGTGTGCAAACAGCCTCTTAAACTAATGAGCAGAGATCTCAGGTTCATGACACAGTTAGAAAGGGAGATAAGATGAACTCGTGTAACATTCACATCTTGAGCCTCGGTTGTTTTATTATTTGGTATATCAGAAACAGAACTGCAGCACTTAGTATGGGCTAAGGGTAGGTCTGGATGGGGTGGGCAGTGGATTTCAACAGAAAAGGAGGAACATCCTGTTTAGCAATTTGTATTATGTACTCCTGGAGCTAAATCTGTGCATCTGGAGGTCTACTGCATTATCCGGGGGCTGGATAGTGAAATGGGAGACGCCTGACTTAATGTAGGAGATGCTTCATAATTTCTGAGATATGGAATGAGTCAAAGCCCAAAGGTTAGCTGCAACACGATTCACACCCTACACAGGAAAGTTTCTCTCCTGCAAACCCCTCACTCCTCAAGTATCTGCTTGTGCTATTTGTGTTTTGTTCAGGTCTCAGTACTGCACCCATCACTGTTCCCTGAGCAAACAGGCTGAGAGCAGACACTAGTCCCCACCTGGTAAAATGTCTTCTGCTTGGGGACAGTGTCTGTCCCGACCACCACCCTACAGGGACGATGGCAGAGTCTGTAGTGCTGTAGCAAGACCGTAGGGGCTTTAAAGGGCAGCAGCAGAAAAGTCCACGGTCTACTCAGACTATGCTTATGAAGGAAAGCTGGACAAGGATAGCTTATAAATGGTTTTGCTTTTACTAAATTTGATATCCATGAAGTTTAACTGGTTAGAGATGTACTTACATGCCAACTTTCTGATTGTTTAAAACCAGAAACAAATAATTCCGCATGCTACATATAGCAATTAATAGCCTTTTAATAGTCTTCAGTGCTCGTTTTCAGGAAATAATGTCATACTATTAACATTCCTGTAAAACCATTAGTCCTAAATGCATGTAATTGATGGCAGTACTAATGTTTGTAAAATGAACTGAGGCTGATTTATAAGTCTGATAATAAAATAGTTCAGTAAAAGGCTTTGATCTAATAGCTGTGAAAACAGTACACACACCTTAAAGATTATCCTTGCAGATATCCATCCTCCTTTCAACTTTTACTAGCTTCAGACACGATGATTTGGAAGGGAAAAGTCCCACCTAAATACACCTTGATGGAGACAACCATTGATCAGTTACACTCTATTCTCCTTCCAGATGTGAACATCCAGTAGTACACTGATTCCTTGAGCCATTTTCAGTGCTACTTTATTCATTGCTATTGACTGAGATTAAAAAAAATGAACACCCTGCCTGTTTTCTTAACTAATAGAACTGGTGAAAGATTTCGCCTACCCTGCATATACTGAAGTCTAGCAAACTGGCTCCTCCAGCATGATCTTTCTCCTGCAAAAGAAGTACTTATACTTACAATATTACCCATGGTAAATCCCCAGTTGCTTTGGTCTGTTGGATCCATTCACTTTGCCAGTTTTGCTTTCCTTTTCTTCCTTCCTTATATAAATTGTAATTTAGAAATAAAAATCAAATCATTCAATATTCATTCAGTTTTTCCACAGTATTGAAACAGTTCATTTTGCTCACTAAGTAAATACTTTCAAGTAATTTTTAGGCACACTTAATAAACTCAAAAGATTGCATTCATAAAGCTGGTGAGGGGTAATATTCTTCCTATATATGGCTCAGTATTTACAGTGCTTAGCTAAGTCTCTCCTCTGTTTTCTAGGACTAGGACTTCATAATGCACCACAAGATTTTATGGGCTGGTTGTCTTACTCCTTCTAGATGAAGATATTGTCCTTTGCATAAATAATTCAGCATTTTTGTAGTTGTTCAGTGTGTTGGCTGTCTCCTCAGTCACTATCTACCACAGCTCCTTGTTCAGGCAATGTGCAAGCAGTTTAGAGTGGAAAAGATTGAGAAGAGGACCTCCTCCTCTGCATACCTCCTAGTCTAGCAGGTAGGACACCCCCATGGAGAGTGGGAGGCCTTGCATCAACCCCCTGTGCTGAATCAGGCAGCAGGAGGACAGGAACTTGGATGTCTCACAACCCATGTGCATGTTATTAACTATTGGACTGGAGAGGACAAGCAGGGGGAGGGGGAAATCCAGCAGCACTGCATGCTTCCTCTGCTCCTGTGCATTCAGCCTCTGAAATAAAAATAGTTGATTTGTTGATGTCAACAGCTCTCCTCTCCTCTCCTCTCCTCTCCTCTCCTCTCCTCTCCTCTCGCCTTGCCTCCTTTACCTTGTGTTGCCTTGCTTTCCCTATATATATATGTATGTAATTTAAATTCAAAAACTACTGAGACCCAACAAAGCAGTGTTTTTTGCAGAAAATGGCCAATCATGAACAAAAAAAATACTAAAAGTCCTTATATGTGGACAGTCTTATTTAGATTAGTAACTCTGCTGACAAGCTAAAAGTTAGGCCAGTATTTATCCACCTGATTGAATCAGTTCTTGAAAAACTGGAATGGAATTACTTCATTTTAATAACAGAACTTTAAAGCTATGTAGTGTGGTATCAATCCCCAGAATTCATGTGAGTAACAGGCATATATCACATTGCAGGTTGTATTTACTTCTGATTGCTTTCTTCTGCTCTGAATGAAAGTATTTCTAGCAAGAATCCAAATCTATTTCTCTGCACAGTGAAACTACCATTCACTATGCAAAAATACACTAAAATTGCCTCCAAAAAAACCCTTTGGATTTGTCATCACTCTTTGAGTGATGGTACCGGGAAGAATACTTCATGGTCGAGGTGACTTCAGCCAGGAGGAGGGCTGAGTAAAGTCTGTGGGCCACTCACAAGCTGGATGTTTGCTCCACACACGGCTCCACAGTCATTAATAACATATCTGTGCTCGGCTGACTCATGCGCCCATATAAATCTGCTGTGGACCAGGCCTGCATTTCTGTCAAATTAGCCAGAGCAGGGGCTATAGTGTTTACGCAGGCTGCGTGCCGGCTTCTGGCTTTCTGCCAGCCATGGGAAGACAAAGCAGCACTGGAGCTGGCACCGGCTGCCGGCAGCCCCAGCATGCAGTATCTGATCTGGCCTGAGGTCTGCTGAGATGAATTCACCCTGTCAGAAATTTTTGAACGTATCTGACCACGCAAAATGAGTTTGTGTTGGTTGAACACTTGGACTCGTGTGCCCTCAATGGTTTCAGTCTCATTGGAGGGCCCGGGGAGCTGGGTTTGCCATGGAGGTGTGGGGCTGCCCTGTGGTGCACAAGGCAGGGTCGCAATGCTGGCGCAGACACACAATTCTGGTCTTAGATCCTGAGATCATGCCTACAGTGAGGCATGCAAGTCCCTTCAAGCTTTTCCTGCTCCCTTTTCTGCTGTGGGGGCCAAACTGTTAATCTAAGTGGTATAAAGATAAATTCATTAAACTGGGAAGAGCTTTGAGTCTGGAGTTGCATAGAATGCAATAGTGCAAAAATATTCAAATATGTAAATGTGTGGTTAAAAGCTTGAAGCTAAATAAAGAGCAAGAAGCTACCTCTAAAGAAAAATCTAGTAAGTTTTAACTTCATATCAGTGACCTTGCCATATCCTAGGTATTGTTAGTGACAGGGAAAAGCACACCACGTAATGCCTCCCCATGAAGCATTTTAGTTTTCTCTTCATTAGTTACTTCAGTGGGGAAGGGCCACTGCTCCCAAGATTTACTTTTGCTTAAATCTGAGCAGTAAAATTCAACGTTTTCTGCTGGAACCGTTCTATATACAACCTGTCCATTAGTCACCTAATACATTTTTTATCACTTCATAGTTCATTTTCTTCCTTTGACCTTTGGGGATTCCCAAGGAATTCCAAAACCCATTAGTATCTATGAACACTCACAGTAAATCCATAAATGATTGCTTAATGGTCATTGCTAATCAGAATTAAGCAATCTTGGCATAGTTAAAGCTTTTGTATGGTATTTTTTTTTCTGTGGTACACACATCTTTTCTTTATTTATTTGCAATAGATATTTTAAGTATCAGATGATAAAATAAATGTGTATTTCTGAGAAAAAGCCAATAAATTACCATATGCATCAAGTGCTGAAGCCACAAATGCATTTAATGAGAGAGCATTTTTACAAATGATAGAGGGACTGTTTATGGGCATCACAGGGAGCTTACATAACTGATAGGGATGGATGCAGGATCTCAAAGCAGCAGATAATAGTAGTTAGAGAAAGGAATAGATGAACTTCAAAAGATTTGATTTCACATAGATAAACATCACAGTGTTCGGGTGTTTATCTGCAGCTTATCTAATCTGGAAGGCTCAGGGCTGTTGGAAGTCTTGTAAGAGTTCACAAAGTCCCTGGTACCTCTGTTTCCGGGTAGGCTAGAAATGAAGTGAGACTATGCACACTTGCAGTATTTTGGCACTTTTGTTGCTTTTATTGCCTACTGCAGCCTTGAAGTACAGAGATAAGCGCAAATTAAAAGTAGTGGACCAAACATTGCCCCATCAGATCTCCTCTGTGCTGGACACTGTACAAACATAAAGGCACAGACAGCTTTGCCCGCCTCAGTGAATTTACCATCTACAAAGGAAATGAGGGAGGGCCGCATTGCACAGAGCGGAGATAGGTGTTGATTTACAAATGTTCTGTAAATTCTGCAGTTCTCTATTTTTGCAGTAAAGTGCAAAATTTATTTATTGTTTTTTATTGGTTTTTAAATATTTAATTCAAGTAGGAGGTATGAATGATGCAAAGCCCTGAGACACAGTGAAAGATTCCTGATGGTTTCAACAGACACTTCATTATCCCATCTCTGGAAGACAGCAAAGTTCTGTATATGAAATGCATATGCTGAAACACCAAAACACTGAGATGTTTCAGTGCAACCTGTTTCTAATATGAGAATCTATGCTTGATACCTGTTTAGCCTGCCCATGTGGAGTAGTGAGAACACAAAACAGTCTCAGGAATTTATTGCTGGACTCAGAATTTCTGGTTGCTCCTTTAAAGACCCATCCCCTGGCATCAAGTGAACAATGGAGACTCTCAGCTGTGTTTTAAAGATGTAAGTTTCCAGTTCTAATGACTGTAGAAGGTATGAATGCCAAAATGTAGAGAAATTAATAAAAAACCCCCTAGCTTTTATTTTTTTAAAAAATCTGAGTTCTTAAAGCCAAATGCTTGTTTTCAAGGCTTGATTCATGATTTTGAATGTCTAACACTGGAAGCATTGGACTAGTTATTCATGATTCACAGGGAAATTACAAAGCTGTAAATAGATTTTGCTTAATTTTGATTTTTAAGTAGTTGTATTTCCATTGTGTGCCAAATAATCTCTGCTTGTATTTAAGATAAACAGTATTAGAAATGGGAACCTATAAATTGAGGTTATCTGCTCTTGGGTGTCTTGGAGGAAAGGCAACTGAATTCAACATAAGAATTGCTTGAGCCAGAAGCAGATGTCATGCTCTAAACATCTGAGGCTCATGAATTTTTGGCCACCTCATTCTGTGCCTTTGTCACGCATTGTGTTCCAGTCTCACTTTGTGGGGGAATGGTGAGGGAGTGCCAGGGCTGCCTGATGTTGCTGTGTGTTGTCATGTTGCACCGTCATTTATGGCCAGGTTCCTCATCCAATGCCCCATGAGGTCCAGCGAGAGCCTTCCAACGACCTCTGTGGTGTCAGAGCAGGCCCTACATGCCCAGCATGTCCCATTTGCTAGAGGCTGGGTTCTGCTCTGCTTAGCCCTTATATGGAAAACAATTGCTTTTCTCTCCTACAAAGAATACAGCTTTAAAAACAGACATTTCCAAATATTTTAATGTACATTTAATTTAACATCTCAAAAGACACGTGCTGTTAGATGAGCACCTACATCTGCCTAAGCTAATCCATTTTCTAGCTATATATTTAAGCTGGATTGCTTTCATCACTTACCATATGTGTTCTGTTTTTCTTCTTTGTTGATGTGATGAAAAAGGCCTCTTGCTTTCAGTTTTATTTCTCATAGGTTTCCTTTCCTGCTTATCATGCACTGCCATGCCATTGGGTATGATTTGGGGACATGACCTGACTGTGAACCGAAGTCAGTGACATCCCTTGGAAAGCAGTAGTGCAGCACGCACAAAAAAGCCCTTATTTAAGGTCATGGTCTCCAAGGTACAAACTGGCTCAGGAAATACAGCACCTTGAAGGCTTGGGCCCTTCGCAAGGAGCAGTAGGGGAAAATATTTTACTAGTACTTTAGCCGACTGATTTTGTTTCAAGAGACCATAGCAGAAACAAACAGAATAATTGAGGAAATTACAATAATAAACCCTTTTCTGAAATGGTATTTAACTACTGACAGCTGATGAAATGAGTCCAGAAACATGCATAAAACAAGAAAGGAAGAAAAAGAAAAACATGTTCTTGTTCATGAACATTGAGCAACTTGGCCCAGACCAGTCTCCATTTGGCTTTATTTCAGCAGGAAATTTTTTGGTAAATCATAAATTCTTTCCCAAAATATACAATGCACTAGTTTAAAAACAATCAATCATTCATTAGAAATTGAGGACGAGTTTGTAGAGACGGCTGTCTCATTCTCAAGTAGCCCGTCAGAGATACAAGTGGGACCGCTGCCTGCAGAGCAGACTCTGTGCCTACAGGCTGGCCTCCACTTTTGGGGCTGGGCAGATAGACTGGGGAGGAGGAGTGTGATGTGCTGGAGCAGCAGAGCTTGTTGCTGGTCAGTGCTGCCAGGTCAGAGCTGGGGAGCCCCTCACCTTCCCTCAGGGCATGTGGCCTGGCTGCAAACACTCTGTTCCCCAGCTCCTATGGATAAACCTGCATTTCATATGTTTCATGCAGGCAAAGAGCTTGCAGCAAACAGGGTTTGGGTCCAACCTTGCAGGTACACCTTGTAGAGCACCCACAGATATGCACATGGAAAATTTCAGTGAGGTCAATGCAATCACTTCCAGGTACAAAGTTTACAAGCTCAGGGCTTTTAGAGCAGAGCTGGAAGGAGGCAGCTGGTGTAGCTAATGGGTGGTAGAGGGGGGCCTGGAGAATTGCTCGTGACATGTCCAGAGGTTCTGGAATAATGTGTGCTTTATGTAATTGATATTGCTTAGTGCAAAGGCCAGTCTGTGTCCAACTTCAAACTGCAAAGTTGGTCTCCATCTTTCCCACTCACCCTGCTTTTTAAGAAACCTTTATATTTGTTTTTTCTACATTGTTTTTCACATCTGATAATTGTGCTAGATTAAGGATGAATGCTTTGATCTTCATATACAGCAAACTTTGTTATAAATCTATTGACAAGGGTGGAACCAGAAAATAAAAAACTCCAAATAACTTGGAATAGTGAGACAGCAAAAGTGAAGAAGTAATAAAGATGGTCCTTTAAAAAATAGAAAAAATTAAAAAGCTTCCTATTTAATAAAAGGAAACAATGTTTGAAGCATATGCCCACAAAGATCAAACAGAATTCTTACATCAATATGATTGAAAAAGGAGATCTCTTTTCTTTTTCTTCCTGATATTAAGGTTTTTGAACCCCAGTCTAGAAGGTTCTGGAATTACTTTGGATTTTCACCAGTCTAACGAGATCAGAATCTTGTCTTGTTTAAATAAATGATTTAAAACCATATTCCCCAATGGCTCAGCCTCCACTACTGCTGTTGAAAGGCTGGTCCCTTTGTTTGTTTGCCAGAAATATGACTATGTGCATGTGCTTTGTTTTTGAAGTCTTACTATTAGTGGACATGAGTCTTCTTGTCCTGTCAGGTCCTCAGCCAATACTGAACTTGAAGTTTACTCCGCTGTTTCAGATCTGCCGAAGCCTCTCCATTTTGTCCAGATATATCTTGTGGCCTAGCAAGGGTATTCTCTCTACTCACAGACGTTATCTTGCCCCAGTCCTATCAAGAGTTTTTTTGCATTTCTCAAATAGTCACAGAAGGATATTTCTGGGGTTTTTCTCTCCTTGCTGTAAACATAATTTGATTGCCTTTTGGATCTCTTCTTTTACCGTTTGGACTCATGAGTCTGTCTGCTCAAGGTGTACCCCCATCTCAGGTGGGAAACAGTGCTACGGCATCTGCAGCCTGTGACTCACATTCATGAACACAGCAGTTAGGCACGGGACTACCCACAAAGTACCCCCAGATACCTTGAGTTGAATGTCTTTATACTAGTGCCCAGGGATCCTAGTCAAACTGGCTAGACCTTTTAATTGCACCTAATGGGTCTATCTGCACATAATTTGAAATACTGGCCTTTTCCAGGAGAATTATATGAATTCCCTGGTGACAGTTTCTCAGTTTTCCACATTAAGAATATAACTCTCATTAGGAATTTTACAATACTTGGTTCAGTGAAAAATGATCCTCACATTGCACTAACATGGAATTGCAGAACAATAGTTTCAATACATTCATATGCAAGAATTATTAATAATAGTATCAGTATCTTACTGACTGATTTTGAGTAGTTGTTCTCTGAAACTGCAATTATATCTAATTATAATCTCTTCTGCAGTGATGCAGAGTCCATGAGACTTTTCCCCTACAGGCAAATAAACTTATATGTGTGGAGAGTGCGAAGCCAAAGACTTAGAGACATGCAAGTTTTCTGCGTAACACTGGGTGAATGATGGCAGCACAAATGATCACAATAATCCATTCTGTTCAAGACTGACTCTGCTATCAAGGTAGTCCTATTTATGTACCATATTTTTCCCATTAAATGATGCCTTCTGTAGCCAAAGCAATAAGAAATGGTTGAAAGATTTAGTTTTAAATATACTGCAGAAGCAATACAGTTTTCTGAGTATAAACAATTTCATAGGACTACAGAAGACTGCACATCCTCGGGCCATTTTGCACAATTTTTTAATGTCAAAGACAGTATGTATTCTGAACGGCTGAATATGCAACTTAAAAGCAAGTAGGTTTTGTTCCCGGGCTTCCTAATAGGAATTGAGTCAGAATTCCTTTCCTCTGATGGTCAAAAACCTTATAATTTTCTTCAGAAGGTATTCATGGCAAGTTTGCTTTTCTAGTTTTAAGGTGAGTGTTGCCCGGTATCTTAAATATTTTCCCCTGCCTGTCCTTTCCTCTCTTAAAGAACTTCTAGACAACAATTATATCCTCATAAATAAGCCATGTTATTTTTTCATTTATTCTGCAGAAGAAAATTTCTATTTTTGTCTTGGAAAGTAGATACACTATTTTGCTCACTAACCCATATGTCCTAGATACACTCATTGTCTGCTACAGCTTGGGTGGATCTTTTCTGAACAGGGAGGGTAGAATGTGGCTGATTGTTTTGGCTAAGGTCTCGCATGGGTATAATGGCATTAATGTTTTTCTGTTCCGTTTGGATACTATACATCCTGCAGTCATACCTGTTGTTTTCTGGGTTGCAAATGGTTAATGGTCCTAGTCATCCACTGTCAATTATCTCTACACAAAGTTGATTTTTACATTTCTGTTTTTTTCAAATATTAGTAAAAATCCATGTAAATTTTCAGAATTCAAAATATCAGATTTTGTTATTAGAAACCTTTCAATAAATTAGATGGAAAATCAAATACAGGAAGTTTTGTGGATTTTTCCAACCCTTTTTTCAGTGTATTTTTAATAACTTTAATTAGAATCAACATTTTAAAACCCACAGGCAAATAATACTGCTTGAAATGGTTAATTGTTGACAAATATGACGAGTGTGGAGAATATTCCTGTACAGCATTGTCTATAGTGGAGATCAGCAACATCTGAGCTCCTGCAGGACGTTAAAAATCTGAATCAAAGTGACTCTTTTCTGGGGATAATCTTTAAGATTCCACAGACTATGGATGCTTTGTTAGTCAAAATAAGTTGTAAGATACAAATTTTTGACATACCTGTTGGCTGAGGAAGAGAAAAAGTAGTGCATGGACTTGTGAACTGTATGCCAGATAAAATATATTCAGCAGTATTCCAGCCTGCCAATTTGGCTTTGCAAAATTCCTGTGACATGCATGACAGACTTAAAAACCCCACAAACACCAATGTGTTTAAAAGTATCCAAAGAGATCACAGAGCACTCAACCTACTGTGTGAATTGCAGCAACTGTTAGAATTAGGGAATATTTGGGTTCTTTATAAGAAACTCACTTATCTTCTCTGATGTGTAGCAGACACCACATTTGATTTACTACCGTTATTATTAAAATAAAAATTACACTTACATAAATATCATGTCAGACTAGGTATTATCCCAACCATATTTTATTTCTTACTCATTACTGCTTCTTCAAATTTTGCCACAAAACAGGATTAAATAACAGACTACAAAGAATAAGCTACAGAGGGTCGTCAAGGCTGTGATGAGTGAGAAAGCTGCCCCAATTATTAGTGTTATCTAGACATAAAAAATTGATAGGAATAGTCCCATATCCAGGAAGGGTTTGTCACAGGGTTTATAGTAAAGGCGATTAGTAAATTTTTCTTCCACCCCCTTAAGCTTGATTTATCCAGCAGATTGTTACTATTAAAACTTTACATTGTTTTGATTTTTCTAACTTTGAAATCATTTCTTACAGTGAAAGGTTCCAAAGTGCAATGACATGCTACTGAGCAACACTGAACTTCATACCAAATGCCTAGGAGAGCCTAGGAGAAAATAGACAGAAATCAAGCAGAAATAAGTGATGCAGAAATCTGCGTTGCACCTTGTTTTGTTCATAGATGAGGGGTCCTCATACCATAGCTATCCTACTCATCTGTAGAGTTGCCTGACTTTCTCTACAGACTATGTAGGACATGCAGGCTGCTACTTATATGAACTCACCTTAGCTGGATTTCTAATGTGCACAGTGTAGTTTTCACCTCTCTTCTCTCACGCTGTTGCAGAAATGTTAATTTTAACTTGAAGGCAGCTGCCACTCACTGATCTCTACTTTCTGAGGGCCGGATCTTCATGTTGGTGCCCTTGGGTATCACCCAATCAGATCACTGGGTAGAAAAATATGGCAAACTAGAGTAGAGTAGGTCCATGTTGACCATCCCTACTCAACATTTGACTAGACTCAAGAATTGGTGTAGATTTTTGTGTGGTGGAAGGATTAGATTATTATAATGGCCTAGCTGATTTGAACTGTCTATACAATTTAAAAAAGACAAAGTATATATGAAAAAGATTTTTTTAAAAAATTGGAAAGGGATATGACTGAAAGACATTTTTAGGGAAAAGGGAGAGATTAAAATACTGAGTTATTTTTTAAATTGATTTAGACACAGAAACATAACAATTTCTATACTAGATCACACCTTTAAATTTTAGTCCATTTAATTTAGTATTTAGCTTTAACAAGAGTGGTCAGTAGCAGATATGTTGGAGAGCAGACCATCTATGGGATAATATGCAAGGAATTTCCTAGCTCATATCAATAAGTCACTTGTACTGTGATGGCTGAGGTTTTGCTTTTTGTTTTTAATTTAATGTAACTGCCAGTCTGCTGTTTATTCGATATGGGTGTTGAGAAGAGGCTGAATGTATGTTCCTGCGCCTAGTCCGGGGTCTCTTCTAGTTTTATTTATTAGCCAAAGCACATTATCTTAAACTGATTATTTTGTGCTGCTGTCTGGTAAAGTAACTTTGGATAGTTTATTATATTAATATGTATTTGATTGGTTGCTGGTTTTATCTTAACTTCAGCATTGCCAAAATAATTTGTTTGGGATTATTTTAAGAACATATAATCTCAGAAAAGATGTTGTTAATATTTAATTTATGTTTCCTCTTTGGCTTGATGGTGCCTGTTGGCAGTGAATTCCACTGTGTTATGCACTGTGGGAAGATGACGTATCTTCTAACAGTTTGAATCTTGCTCTGGTTTTGTTGAAAGTCCACCGTAGGATATGAAAGGACCTGGAATATTTGTGTCCCTTTGTGTTTATTACTTT
>VYZW01004737.1:4064-16315 GCA_013401315.1 Balaeniceps rex
ATAAAGTCATTCATAACAGATGTTGATTTCACACTTACTTCATGAAAAAAGCTTTCAAGAAAGTGGGCAAATAAAAGAGTCATGGGTAAGACCCCACAAAGAAATGAGCAAAACTAGAGACAAAACTGGATGGAACACAGGTAGAAAAAGTGAGAAAGCTAAGGCAGACATCTTACAGGGAAAAACTTAAACTGATGTACCCAGAAAGAGCCAGAAGAGGGGAAAAAATTTCACAAGCAGGAAATATTTGTAATGGTCTGAGAAAAAGAAACGAAGAGTGGACTACTATAGGATTGTTCGCTCTATACTAGCTTTAGCCCAGATACAGTCAAGCATAAAGAAATAAGAATGGAGGGGAATGAACAGACACAACTGTTTATAAAGAACAAACAGGACTTATAAAGAGGCCAGAGAGGCAGATGATACCATGTCTGCAAACGATAAGGATTTAGTGAAACGGTAGCCAAGTAATGAGACTTTTTCAGAAGATACGAAAGGAAAGTGAGGAATCCAGCTTGAAATCACAACAGGCTATCCACAGGGAAGCAAAAGACTGAAAACAGATGAAACATTGATCATAACACTTCAAATCAGACAGGCTCATTTAAAGGACTAAATTGAGGAGGGGGGGCAGGGGTAACAAAACCCAGAGAATATGAGAAGGATTTTTGTCCATGTAGCAAAAGCAAAGCTAGAAGGAAACGGTTTTGGTGTATTACTCCAGACCTCAGAAACACCACCACAGAAATTTCAGACATACAATCTGGATCTGTCAGGCTTCACATTAATTAACACGTTTGAATTATCAGCAACACTTCAAATATACAAATATCCTCTGAGTGAAAGAGACTAATTTGCTTCAGGACTCTGTAAATAATGGAAAGAAAGCAAAATATTATAAAAAGATACCTTATCAAGGGAAAGCATCAGATTTGTTGTTTCGGTTTTTTGGGATGAATAATCTTATGGCAAAACTGTTTCTTGCTTCATAGAATCATAGAATGCTTTGGGTTGGAAGGGACCTTTAGAGGTCATCTAGTCCAACCCCCCTGCAGTGAGCAGGGACATCTGCAACTAGATCAGGTTGCTCAGAGCCCCGTCCAACCTGACCTTGAAGGTTTCCAGGGATGGGGCCTCCACTACCTCTCTGGGCAACCTGTTCCAGTGCTTCACCACCCTCACTGTAAAAGATTTTTTCCTTATATCTAGCCTAAATCTCCCCTCCTTTAGTTTAAAACCATTAGTCCTTGTCCTGTCACAACAGGTCTTGCTAAAAAGACTGTCCCCATCTTTCCTATAGGCCCCCTTTAAGTACTGAAAGGCCGCAATAACGTCTCCCTGCAGCCTTCTCTTCTCCAGGCTGAACAACCCCAACTCTCTCAGCCTGTCCTCATAGGAGAGCTCCTTCATTAGATTAATTATACATAATGGTATTCCTAAGTGTTACACAATAAATTAGGGGCAAAGACAAAAGTATTTTATAATATAGGAACGGCCACGATAGACAAGATCAACCATTTATCTCATTCACTACTAGATGATTCAGAAAAATAAACAAATAGTTCTGCCAAGTAGTTTGCTTGTGCCCTGAAGAACAAAGGTTTATATCCTCCCTCCACAGCTGTATATAACAGAACCAGATATTCTTCCTACTCATGTGTCTAACGCTTGAGAGATGTTCCCATCCTCAACAGTAACTTACTCCATATATTATTTATATGACTGCATTAAAATATTGCATAAAAATACCCTTAATCACAATTTTTTCTACTTCAGTATGTTGCTTTGTTTTAGTACAAGGCATTAATGGGAGATTTTCTCCTCCATGTAAAATTCCTCACTCATTTATTTCTTCTTTCAGTAATTCCAATATTTTTGCATATTTCTACATAAGCAGTTTCAGGGATCAGAACTCTGGTCCAGACAAGTACTTTTGGGGAAATACTTTATACATTCAAATTTGTCAAAACTCAAGTTTTTCCTGTCTTCACTGTTACAAAACAATATTGAGCATGTCAACTCTGTAGTGCCATTCCAGGCATTTAGCAAACTGACATGGAAACAAAGGCTCCCCAACCTGATTTGGAAAAGCATGTAAAGAAATACCAGACATATGTATCACAAGCCTTGCACATACACAGATACTTAATAGTTCTGCCAATATTTAAAGTGATGCCAAAGCTTAAATGCTATTCTGCATACTACTGAATCTGCTTGCAGGACTCCTATTTCTTCTCCTCTACTTTTAACCTAAAAGAATCAAGATGGAAGTTTGTTAAACTCAGTCCTTCCTGAATGTAGGAGACTTACAATGCTCAGCTGTTCCCAAACCTGGTGCTATCTCCAAGCAGCAAAATATGAAGAAGATAGACACAAACCCTCAACACCCACCTTCTCCTTTTAACCTGCTAGGAAATTGAATGTGCTGATCCTTTCAAGCAAGAGTGCAAAAAATCCATGTTGCTTGGCAGGGCTCTCCTGACATATTAAAATCCTGCAAAACTTAAGTTGTTTTTTTTTTCAATTATATCCTTTCATTGATAGCTGTTTGAGAAAACTTGATGAGAATGTACTCCTTTCCTCACTGCAGATTCCATTAAATGCAGCTTTATTCAAAAGTACAAAAATTCACTTTACACATGCCAAAAAACTTACTGGTCTAATGCAATTGAAATAACCTATCATGGTGGAGACAAATTCACTCTCAGATCTCTGAACATCACACACACAGCCCACTTCACCACAAACACTAGGTAAAGATGGGGGAAAATCCTGCTTTACATTTAAGCTTGCCATTAACCAAGCAATAGCGCACACACATTCCAAAGTAAACCATAGCCTACTATCTTCATTCACACAAAGGACCTTTGCAACTGTGTGCAGGAGAAGGAAACAGAAAATAATTACGGGGTGGGGCAGAAAGCCAGACAACTATTTTCAGAGAGATACACCTTGTAAGCTAAACCCACCAAAAGCACCATTCATCCCTGTAAAAGTTTAAAAGTTTATTTCAAGCAATGGAAATAGCTTCTCTAAACTCCACACTTCCCAAAGCCTACCCCTTTCAAACTATCAGATAATTTCAGTATGCATTCCTTCAACTATATCTTCATCACAAGCAACAACGGCTCACACTTTAGAGCTCAGTATAGATGCAACCATATTGAAAGAAGTTTTAAGGTTTAAATTAATGCTGTGAAGCTGCAGAGTGAAAGTTACAAGATTTACCAGACCAGCACTGAATGATCAGTCAGGTTTATGAAAGCATGGTGGTAGTCAAGTGAAACCACTGAATGTTTCCTCAACATACAAAAAAATTGCTAACATGAATTCAGGCTTAATGTTACAAAGGTATGGTCTGAAGAGTGGGATATAGTATAGCTGCTGGTTGGACAGGTTAAAAGAACTACTAATGATGAAGATTATTAAAAAAGTTGAAACAACCTCCCTAGCAGAGCCATGGTTCCAACACCTCTTGATGTCTTCAGATCAAGACTGGATGTCTTTCTTGAAAGCAATCTTTAATCAAACACAAGATAGTGGACTCAGTACAGAAACAAATGGAGTAAGTTCTGTGGTCTTGAGTTATGCAGAAAAAACAGGAGAGGTACCTATTAAATTTCAAATGCTTTTTTAGCTCCTTATGTCTTCAGTTAGTCCTACATAAGCTCCTGTTTCTTTCTCATGATAGGTTCATACCTCTGCTTAAATCTGCAGACCAGTCCTCAGATTTTGCTCCTGTGCAGAACTTCAACAGGCAGCACAGTGATAATGACAGCTGCAAACCAAGGCAACACAGCTGCCCGGCCCACCACAGGAAACAGGGTAGCTGTTAGCGTTCACAGCCTCACTGCTAACGAGGTTAGGAACACTGTGAGTGGAAAAAGGTAGATGTCTGAGCATGTCATAAAATAACAAAATCTAACATTCATATGCTTCTCAAAGCCTTCAGCAATGTTCTATGGACAGTAATTATCACTATTCTGAGACTCCTGAAATAGCATCAGATGTGAAATCTTCATATAAAAACACTGACAAGATTTACATCTGAAAATGTTATCTCACATGTGCACTGAACGCTCCACTGCTCAACCTTGGAACACACTACCCCAAAACACTCGGTGCACAGGAACCCAAGTTTTTCCTGCATATTACCATCAGAAGTCTCAGGTACACTTTTAGGAAACACTCCCTCCCCTGCAGAGAAATGTCTGCAACTCTTCTGGAAACAAGCAAGAGTTAGCATCAGAAGTGACAAAGTCTGGCAGACTTCCATCAAGTCACTTCCTCCTATCACTAGCTTTAGCTTTCAGCTATGGTAACTGACTCGAACCCGGTGAAACTACTCCAATAAATAGCCATAATAAAAAACAACATAATCACTACGTATGCAAGAAAGGCAGTATTTCAAAGTAAGCTTCCGTTGACCTAAATTTGCACTGTTTATGATAATGCATGAATAATCTATATAGCCTCTGACCTAGATTTGGCCACTCAAGTCCTGATACACTACACTGCTACCAAAACAGAACACACAACACCCTTCAGTCCATGAATCACAAACAATCCCTGCCTAACTCAGAGCTAGCTAGGTTACCCAGAAGGCCAGCTGACAATGAAAAAGCTCCTTTTCTTCCTTCTAAACTGCACACAGAAGGTACATGAATCTCTATCAGGAAATTTAACTTGCTTGTTTTTTCATGTAATAACTACTCTGCAATAAACATCACAGGCAGTAAAAGTTCAGAGAACCCAGGATGTTTCTCCAAAGGCTAGCTCCTAATGCCTGGACAAAAATAATAGAAAAGTATTAACTTATAAGTATGGCAAGGAACTGTGCAGTCCAGTGATGCCAAAATTCTGAGCAATTAAGAATGCCCTTTGAAAGTTAAGCAGCAGTAACATGACAGTGGTGGCACATGAGAAAGGAAGGTGGGACAGGCTTCTCCCCAAGTCTCCACATTTACTCGCAACACTGAGATATTGCCTGGGAATTGAGGAGAGAAGGCAACTCACATTTACATGTCAAAACTGCAGAGTAAAAATGAAACCTAAGGTAAATATGGACAGGGGGATTTTGTGTCTTCCAGTCACTTCATACTGTTGAAACTAAGAAACATGGTACCAGCTGAACTGATAACATGCACCCTAAGTTAGCTCTGAGCCTTCCTCCTGCAACAGCTAAGCAGCTGGCTATATGCTGGAAAAAGTCTCTGCTTCCACCGGTTTTTAAGCGGGCCAACGCGGCGCAGGGAAGGCGAGTGCCCATGCAGGCGCAGTGCAACCCCCGCACCCCCCTCCCTGGCCCGGCCAGCCCGGGCGCTGCGGTGCGGCCGCGAGCCCCGCTCCGAGCCCTGACCCAGCTCTTCTCTCACGCCTCCAGCCCGCGGCCGGCCGTTGCCCAGAGCCGGGCAGGCCCCCCGGCCCGGCCGCCCTCTGCCCTGGGGGGCACCCCGGGCAGGACGCCGCGCGTGTCACGTCACCGCCCGGGGGCGGAGGGGGCGGTTNCCGGCACCGCACGGTTCCCCCCACCGCAGCCTCCCGCTCGCCCGCCGCCGTGTCGCGACAGTATCGCGACAGGCACTCGCCGCCCGGCACTGACCCCCGCATCCAAAATGGCGGCGCCTGCTCCCCGCGGCGACGGCCGCTTCACATATCGGTCAGGCGGGCGGCGCCGCGACCGGGAGGCCTCGGCCCTCCCTCTGTCCGCCCCTCCCTCCCTGCCGGCGGCGGCGGGAGGCGGCGGCAGTCCCGGCGAGGCCGCCGGGCGCTGGGTCCTCCCGGGCGCGGGCAAGCGAAACCGGCTCCGCACCGCTCTCACTGACGTGGAAACAAGCACACCGCAACCCGCTGCCTGGTTACTGCGCCGACGGACAGCCCGGAGAGCCAACCCGCGCGCGACGCAGCGGGCAGCTCCCTAAGGCGCCCAATGGCATCACGGTCTGAAACCGGAGGAGGCGGTCCTTCCAGTGACAAGGGAGAGAAAGCCAATGAGAGGCGAGAGGGTAGAACTACCAGAACCCCTGGCCAATCGCGAAGGAGTCTTGAGGTCGCGGGGCGCGGCCTCGCCTCAGCGGGAGCAGCAAGGGCGGTTGAGCGGAAGCTGGAGGAAGGGCGGCCCTTGCAAAGCATTGTGGTCCGGGGCGGCCCGCCTACGCTGCGCCCTGGGGCGCGTGGGGCCTCCGGCCACCGCCCCCGGGGCTGGGTCGCCCCTGTGCCCCTGGGCCGCCTCTGTGCCGGCCCTGGGCCTGGCCGCTCGGCGTGTGTCTGTGTATGCGCCTGGGGGGGGCGGCTCCTGGCCAGCCCGCCTGCACACCTGGGCAGGGTGGGTGGCCGCGAAAGGGGCCTTCAGACGCGTGCCGGCGGGTCTTCCTGGAGGAGGAGCGCAGCGAGCGAAGGGTTGCGAGAGACGCAGGGCCTGTAGAGCAGTGCTTGGACCAGCCACCTCTTGGCGGCAAGGTGATGCAGTGGCTGCAGCGGTGCCTCTCCTCCATGCTTTGCAAGTATTTCGCAACTTGCTCCTACAGCCTCTCACAGCTTCTCTGGAGCCTTTGGGAGGTGGTGCCCAGCGAGCAGCTTGTCTCTTCCTGGACACCTGCCTGGATCACGGTTTTGCTGTTCCCGTTGCTGGAACAGCTCCCCCGGACCAGGCCCAGAGTGGGCAGGCAGGAAAATTCAGATGGACAAAACACGGCATGCAGCTATTGTGAGAGTACACGCAACAGCACCCAGTGGGGTACGCCCAGCTTCTCCTTCTTCCACAGTCCTGTTCACCTGGTATCTTTCCGCAAACCTGAACACAACTGATGCTTTGCTCGAGTTGGACTGCAAGCCGTGTGCTACGGCCTCAGTTCATCCAGCCCAGCTAGCCTGGCAGCCAGGGACCACAATTCGGTTTAACTGCTTTTTAAAGCCTGTTTATTGGCCAACTCTTTGCAGCAAGAGCAATCACAGCTTTGCAACTGTACAGCACCTAGCACAATGAATTCTTGGTGCTGATCCAACTTTCTCAGCCACTTTCTGTGTCTGTGTCCCAGTGTCAATGCAGGGTACTTTAATGGCAGTAATTTGCAGGGGTCGCTCCACTTGTTTAAGCCTCTGCCCGTTGAACTTGGGGCAGAGGACAGAAGGTCCTTCAGTTACCTAACAGTTTTATAGCACTAGCATCTGCAGCCAGGTCAGCCTGGGGATCTGTTGTGGCAGGTGTTAGAGTGGTCAAAGCAGCAGCTACCCCAAAATCTTACACTCTGTAGGGAAAACACAAATCAAACTGAAGGTGAAGGAAAGGTGAAAGGATCAAAAAGTATTCATTCAGTGTCCTAATCACGACCTCGTCTGCTGCAGCATGGCCGAAGGAGGGAAGTTTTCAAAGGCCCAGGGAACATGTGACAGGACTCTTCCCTGGCCAGCCAAACCTAAATCTGAGGCTGACTCCAACATCACGCTAAAAGAGGGCCAGATATCATCATGTCCTTCTCTTGAGGGCACAGCCTTCAGAGAGGGTATTGTGGGATGGGACACTCTGGAAATGGTGGTCACCATGTCCTTTCCTCTCCACATGAATAGCTGCCCGAATATTCCCTGATGAAGAATCAATGTATCTTAGACTGAAACTGCCGTTATCTCCCAGCTCTGACAGCTGGAGGCCAGGGGACCTGCTTCAGCTGGACTTTAGCTGATAACATGTAGGAAGCCTTTGGAGTTGGAAGTTTAAGCTGTAACTGCATTAAGCGGCCACATTTATTCCCCAAAAAGCGGCCTAACCATGGGCTCAGAAGCTAAAATGTATCACCCCAGCCTCTGCTGCAGCCATGGTACATGCAGTTTTGTAGCTTGAGTTCCTCAGCTATAAAACAGGCAGTCAAATACCTAGCGCAGAGAGATTGCAAAAGCCACCTAAGCAATGAGTGAAGGTTTGCAGATTAGTTGCTAGTGCTTTCTCCTTCCCTTCTGCCCCGCTCCAGCAGCCGCTAAAGCCCCTGTGGTATCTGCCAGACATTTGGAAATTCGCAGGAGTTTGTCATTGCTGCTCTGTCCGTCCACTCCCTGCTCGGGGAAGGGGGTTTCAGGTGCTGTCTTGGCCATTGCACACGGTACAGCTCAGTCCAGGTCAGCCAAGCCTGCCTGCCTTCCCAGGGAAGGGGCTGGAGTCCTCTCCGTACCTTCTTGCCCCTTCCAGTGCCAGCTGTGCAGCTCAGGCTCCCACCCAGTCCAATCTGGTGAATCGGACCCTGCTAAGGTGTTATTTATGGAAGCCTGTCACAGAGCTTGAAACCAAGCCAGCCAGGAGCCTTCTGCTTCACCCGAATGCATCTTAGTGCATTAATAAAGAGCAAACATTGCAATGTGCTTTGCATTTTTACTTACAATCAGCACTGCATTGTCTGGAAAGAAAAACAATACGGTACAGCCCCGCGCTGCCTGGGGAGAAGAGAGTTCACTCGCACGCACTACGGCACTGCGTTAGTCAGCCCTCAGGCAGCCCAGCACCGCCCTGGCTGCACAGAAAATCCTGCTGATGTGACAGTGCGGCACCAACGTCCCCGGCTCGGCAGCAGTGGGGAAATCGGGGTTGCCTGGACTGCCTGATCCAGCAGCACTTTGCCAGAGCAGTGCACAGCTGTGCGCAGATCACGTGTGGGCAAGTTGGAGCACTCTCTTGGCACCAAAGGCTCCAGGTGTAGGACCAGGACACAGGACAGTCCCTTGTCCTCTATTTCCAAGATAATGCACTAGTTCTTACACACAGTGTGGTACAATGAAACCAAAGATCAGATGAGCACAGTCTGTGCAAACCCCTCAGGTTCCTGCTGTCTGGTCAGGAAAGCTGGGCTTTATCCTCACTGCAAAGATGCAGCTTTTCAGCAGAGTTTCTGTCTTGAGTATTCCTCCTCAGCCCACAAGGAGCATATGGAGGGGCTGCAAACTCACTGACAATCATCCCCTCTGGCCTTGCCCAGGTACCTGCTCAGCTCGCCTGCTTTCATCCGAGATACCTGAGCAGCTAGCTCCTTGCAAAGAGCAGTGTCGCCATGGGGCACACCAACTGCCTTCATTTGGGTCCAGACTGCCAGTGTAATAGCCTGCTCCCCACAAGCCTCTGGTGAGACTGTCACAAATCCATGTTGCCAACCACCTCTGCGTCTGCAATCTGCACCGAAGGACAGGACCGACTTTGCACGGCCCATTACTCTTGCTCAGCCCCTGCCAGTTCACGGTCATCCGCAGAGCCCAGATATCAGAACCATGGGCACATGCAACAGAAATTTTCTAGCAGGTTAAATAGTCTGAGAGAGGTTGAACTTCCATCCCCTCCTCTTGGAGGCTTTTGCTATTTCTCAGACGCTTAGTAAGGACTCCAGAAAAAGGGCAGAAAGAGGGAGTTGACTCAGAAGGTACAAGCAGTTGTCACAGCTAGAAACTACTTGCAGCCGCTCTCCCCAGAGCTGAGCATCCCAAAAATGCTACTGAATGCTGAATACAGTGGTTCTAAGCAGTTGCTCCTTTCCAGAGCAAGCTCAGATAGAGGCTAGCCCAAAGCCAGCTGAAGGCTCTCCAAAGGAAAACTGATGTGCTGCATCTGGTGCAACCTGCACTCAGGCCAGGACCTACAACTGAAGCAACAGAGCTAAACTGAGACATTCAAAAATACTAAAACCCTTCTCTGGAAACTATACAAAGTACAATATTGAAGCTGCAGAGCAGCCTCCTTAGGCTAAAATACCCTGCCAGCTGTTCTACTTAGCCCATGTCTCAGGAACACTCCTGCACTTCCTGGTGTCATGAAACTCTCCTGATGAACATCCCAGTGTAATGTTTTCCATTGTCTCTTCTTGACCAAGGCATGCCATGCCTTTTTGGCAGGAGCAACCCGGGCTCAGTTAGTCATGTCTTCGTCACCTCTTGGCTAGACTACAGCTACGTGATACACCTGGGCATGAAGCCCACAGCACTTGGCAAATGCCAACCAGAAGAGCATGCTGCAGTGGGAGCCCTGGCTACCACAAATGCATCAAACCTACTCTCTGATCCCTAGGCCACCTTTTGGCTTGGAAGCTAAGCTGAATTCAAGCCTGAGTCCTGATCTTCAAGGCATTTGATGGCAGGGACCCAGCGTGGCTAAAAGATCAGTTAAGACACAAAGATGGAAACCATGATCAACAATCAACAACTCTGCCACTCTCCAAGAGCAGTGGACCCATCCAGCATGAGGACCGGGTTTGCGTGTGACAGAGACAGGGTTTTCTCTGAGAACAAGCTCTTCCCGGCTGGTGAAAAATGAAGTATGTCTAAGATGCTGAGTAATTCCCTCCTTTTGCATATCCCGTCTCTCTGCCAAGATGTGAGTCAGGTTCACTCTGTGTTTAGTTTGCTTTTGCTTTTTTTTTTCTTTTCATTTTTATTTTATATAAAATAGTAACATCTGTCTCTTGAGTGCAGGTGAAGTTCTTGGTCTCTTCCCCAGCAGTGAATCCTCCAGCTGGCAAGGCAAGATGCACTACAGCTAGGAAGTCTTGGCACTAACCAGCAAGATCTACTACTACATTTCAACAACAAACGCTAGAGCACTCCCTTCCAAAGAGACCCTTCAGGGGTCAGTCCAGCAGTTGCACCAAGGTTGTCCTAATGAGAGGCTCCTAGTGCAGGTCCCTGGATGGTCTAATCCAGCAGTCTTTGTACTGTGCTCCACAGGGAGCAAGCTTGTGACCTAGCACCGGTTCATATTTCCAGTTGCCCAAGGGAAATAGCTAAAAATACCTTTGTTTCATTATTACTTGAAAGCGTAAGTACTAACTGTATTTGCTGCAGGCTACTGATGGTGAAAGGTTTGGAGGAAGAGGGAGGCGATTCAAAATACAGTCCCTTCATTGCTGCAGACCTTGAGCAGGGTTTTCAGCTTCCCTGCAGCATGTGGTGATAGAGACAGACTGCCCCATGGAAAGTGCTAGTGCTGCTATGCTGTGTCTGTTTCTCTTGACGGAGACAAGCCTATGCTGGGATGGATTAAAATCTGGGCTGGAAAAAGATGTGGTCTAGCTTGCTGTCATTTTTGGCAGGCAAAAAAGCAGTAAGGCAAACACAAACCCCAGATTACTATCATTAAAAAACCACGGTAATTTCTCATAAGCATGTCAACACTGTGACTCCTTTTAAACTTTCCGTGTTTCTACCGAATTAATGTGTTTGTACGTGTTTTTGAACTGTAATCCATAATGCCTGGGTCTACTTAACCTCTCTTTACATCCTGTGTTTCTTCACGTGCATTTGTCTTCCCATACGTATCTATATGCCACGTTACGTGTTCGGCAGGCTTCCTAAATACGGCTTATAAATCACACGGGGTTAAAATTCACTCCTATTCTCACAACACCGTTGCCTAATCTCTAAAACATGTCAGTGGAAGAGCTTGAGGGTGACCTTTGGCATCATAAATCGGAGAGCAGGTTGACATGGAAGTGACCTCAAGAAAATCAGACCATGGAATCACGCATCCAACTCCGTAAGAGCCTGGCAGGAATAAACCTCTCCCCTGGGCTCAGGCGTCCCAGGGCAGGACGGGGAGGCTAAGCCCGACTTCTGCAAACCTCTCCCTGTGAGCGCTGGGAGAGAGGGGACGTGTCTGCTTGCAGGGAAGGGTGTGTGCAAACACATCCAAGGCTCGCTGTAGCGGGAACGAGCATTTGGGGACATGTCAGAGAGAGATCGCACCCTGCACCACTGCACCGGGATTTTGCCATGAACTTCGGTTGGAGCCGGGCTGGAGCCTAAACTACAAGGAGGATGTGGGTTCCCAGAGAGCCATCAGCGGGCGGGACCGCAGTGTTTCCCGCACAGCCGGCAGCCCGCCGTGCCCCGGGAAAAGCGGCACGGTGTCGCCAGAGAAGCGTTTCTCGGTACGGCCGAGAGCCGGAACAGTGCGTGCAGTAATTAGCCTGTAATTAGCATCCCCTGCAACCGCTGCTCCATCGTGCAGGGGAACGCTTCCAGCTGCCGACTACGGACTTGGCTCCCCCCAGAAAACTCTGCCTGGCTGGCGGCTCTAACCAAAGCCCGAACAGCCTCGCCGCGCCGGTACTGAGCGGAGCGGATGCCCAGCACGGGCTGCAGGGTAGCGGATCGCCAAGCAGTGAACAAGGCACGCAGGCAGCGGTAACAACAACATGTAAGTGTACGTACACATATACGTACATACAGACACGCGCTACGTGCCCTCAGGCTGGCAGAGCGGGGAGCCCAGCGCCCGGGACGCG